>JASSUY010040172.1:0-13783 GCA_032466535.1 Forpus xanthops | reverse complement strand
GTGCCCAGAGAAGCTGTGGCTGCCCCATCCCTGGCAGTGCTCAAGGCCAGGTTGGACACAGGGCTTGGAGCAAGCTGTTCCAGTGGAAGGTGTCCCTGCCCATGGCGGGGGTTGGAGCTGGAGGAGCTTTAAAGTCCCTTCCAATATGAACCACTCTGTGATTCTATGTTAATAAAGGAGGTTTCAGCATCAAGCAGATATCATGCCAAAGGGTTCCAAGCAAAGTTTTTCAGTACTGGAACAAAAAAAAACCCACAGCCCACTTGAAGCTCACTTAAGAGAGCTTCGTATTTCAATTCACTAGGAGTAGGTAACACTTGTAAAATAACACTATTGAGAACGAGCTTTCTATAATTGAAGTTTGTTAGGTTTTAAACCACAACTGTTTGAGTACGTAAACCTTTGTCCATATAGTGGGGGTAGGAAGCTTCTCTCCCACATTTATGTATATTCAAATACCTTACCCATAAGCACATTTATAGAACCACAGAAGAGCCGGCTGGAAGGAGCCCCAAGGATCACAGGCCCTAACCTCTGAAATACACAAGTTATACTACACTAACACAGGCGTTTCCACAGATGGAGACTAGCCCCGTGTTTTTAACATTAAACCTGGATGCCTCACGTTTCTAAATCGCTGTAAGCAGTATCCAAAGGCGCATCTTTATCCCCTATGGGAACACACACTCTTTAGGCCCAGCTCTGGAGCTTTCTCAAGGGGCCGAGCTGTGACGCAGCAACATCGGAGGTGCTCATTTAGCAAGAAAAGCATTAACCGAAGCCATAAGGCGGCTGAATACAGCCTCTATCCAGGCCTCACCGCGGGCACCAGACCAAGGCAGCAATGGAGCCCCACAGCAGGCACCGCCGGCCCCCACCCCTTCCCGCATCGGCCTGACCGGACCCCAGCGCCCCAGAGGAGCGGAGCAGGGCGCTCCCTGCCCGCGGAGGGGGTACGCACCTGAGTGCGGTGCGGCGCGGTGCAGCCCGCTGCAGACGGGGATGCGGGACGGCTCCGCGCTCATCGCGGCCGCGCTCCGTCAGACGCCGTTCGAACGGGCCCGCCGATAAACGGCCACGGTGCTGCGCATGCGCAGAACCACCCAACCCACCCCAGCCCGGGCGCGGCGGGCAGTGCGCGCAGGCGCAGTGAGGCGGGAGTGCCTGAGGGAGGGCGCCATGGGCATGGCGGGGTCTTGCGGTGGTGGAGCTGTTTCCCTTCATGTCTGCCTTCAGGGGAGCCGGCTGCAGGAGGGAATGGCTTCCCGCTGACTTGTTCTGTGGCTTGGAGCAGCCCTCAAGGGGCTCTGTGGGCTTTCGGGGACGCTTTGGGCTGTGGAGCCCTCCCCTGCTGGGCCCTCAGCATGTGAGGAGTGCTGCTTGCGGTTGAGGCGGTTGAATTACCCCACACACGGTGTGAGGGAAAAAGAGGCGCCTGTGTAAAATGTGTATGTATTCTGTTGGGTATTTTCGTAGTGCTTTACAGCAGAGTGTTCAAAACGGGTGAGAAATCCCTGCAAACAGCTCTGGTGAGGAGCGGGGTTCAATCAGGAGCGTGAGGGCAGCCCTGGCTGCTGAAACACCCCCACAACACCCAGTCTGAGACCACTATACACCCGGGGTAAGACTGCACCATGGTAATGCAAAACTGCACACAACGTATGTCTCAAATCTGGCTGTTTCCTTTAAGAAAGCGTATTCCCAAAGCACATCAGGCGGCTGTGGCCTGCCTCCTGCAGAGCACCAAAAACTGCTTGGGGGTGTCAGAAGGAGCAAATCTTGTTAAGATGTATGCTTTTGCTGGTTATACTGGAACACAGAATCATAGAATAGTTAAAGAGTTGGAGAGGACCTTAAGCTCATCCAGTTCCAACTCCCCCCTGCCATGGGCAGGGACACCTCCCACTAAACCATGCCACCCAAGGCACTGTCCAGCCTGGCCTTGAACACTGCCAGGGATGAAAATGAAATAGAAGCTGAATAAATGAATACAAACTACAGATCTGAAGCTTTGCAGGGTTGGATTTGCTTTTTTGCTCGTTGTAATAAGAAAAGAAATGCAGATCTGAGAAAGTGCCAAGGGTAGTTAATGCTGGGCTTCGAGCCACTGAGCTCTTGCTAACAAAGCACATTAGGTTAAAGGATTAAGTTCAACAGGAAAGATCAGATCTCCCCTAAGGCCACGATTTGCTCTGACTTTACACAGGACATGCAAGAGTGTGCTAGAGCACGAGCACCAGTGCTGGCATCCTCCAACCAGACCCGTTGGACATGGGCCATGAGATCCTGCACCAAGTGCTTCTGCAGCATGGCTGCTGTAACTGCAGCTCTTTGGATGGCACACCTCTTCCTCTGCCTCATCACCTCCTGCCATTCTGCACCTCTTGCCTTGCTCAACTTGCCTTTGCTCCTTAGTTTAAGGGCTTCAATTCTGCTGGCAACACGGCTTCTAATAAAATTTACTTCTCTGCAAAAAAAACATATATTGAAAGATGAAGAAAATGAAGCGCAGCGCTGGTGCAAATGAAGCATCACTGCCATTTAGGAAAGTTTGTCATACGCCTTTATTCTACATCAACTTGTCTAAAGAATGTTTTCTCTTGTTCAACAGCTCAAGGCAAGGAAGTGTTTGTTTTCCTGCTCGTTTCTGGTAAAGGAGAAAGAAAAACGTAAAAGTAAAGATTCACCAGATAAACTATTGACAGTTACACATTTGTGGGGAATGCCTCGAGTGGAAACAAGCTGTGAAGACAACACACGAAGCACCCGAGTCACCGAGGTGACGAGGACACTTCTCAAAGAGGCAATCTCACACTGAACATCTTTGGCAGTACCAGAATTTCTGAGATAAACCAGTGTGAAAGTGTTACTGGAAACAGATGAGGACCGGAGTCTGCAGCCACCTCCATGGTCAGAAAGAGACTGTGGCAACTCAGATGTTAGTTTAGAACATCTGGACTATTTGATGAGATCTGTGAACCTGCACTTCACATAAAGTAGCTTCTGAATCAATAGAAAACAACTTTATTAACAACACACTCTTCACTTGATATCCAGATTCTCAATAGCTGCTGTTTTTTTTTTTTTTTCCTCTGTCTTTTTCCCCCATTAGCTCTCTCTCTGTCATTAAATATCTGGAGAGATTCACTTCATTATTTCTCTCCTGTGTGACCTTGACAAGAAAACAAAATCCAATCACCTTGTAAGGAATGACAACACAGGTTTACTCAATAAGATTTGCAGTACAGCTGTGAATATGGCACCAGACACTGGAAGGTCAAAGGGCTCGTACTCCATCAAGACTGACCTCACGTCGTCGCTAACATCACATCTGCTGGTTCTGTGGAAACACAGGTATTTGCACAGCTGAAATACTTAGAAAGTCTGAGCTCCAGGATTGGTGGGAGGAAAAAACCGATATTTACAGTTCCAAGAAGATTTTGGCTTTGTCTTTCCCTAGAGTGCACTTTTGTTTTCTGCAGCGTTTCAACTGTTGTAACCAGAACTTTGTGCACTAGATCGTTTGATCCAAACATCAGGCATGTCTGGCTGGCTGTTTGGTAGCACAACTGGACTCTCACTCCCTAAGCCAAATCGATTCTTCCATGAAGAGCTGTTCTGCTGCGATGCTGCTGGAGAGATATCAAAGACAGTCTCCCTCAGATCCAGCCGCAGGGTATCTCTCTTCCCATTCAAGTAACCCCTCTCTGCTTGACTGTATGAATCAGACAGCTCTAAGACATCAGGACAAGAACTGGCTGACTCCGCAAGCTTTAGGCCTTGCTCAAAATCACTGATCGACGTCTCACTGGAGATGTTGAGCATGTCAAAAGAGCTGCCAAGAGAACAAAGGCATCTGTGATTTTTGTAGATGTCAGCAGCAGGGAGATGACTGTTGTCTGAGGTATAATTTGGCTGCTGCTGGGCAGTGTCACTACAGCACTGTGATTTATTGAGCTGCCCTTCTTCTTTCCTGCCAGCCGGCTGGATGTGGTCCAGCCCAGACCCATCCCAAGCTTTCAGGCCATACTTTTGACATCGACAATCACAGCAGAGTCTCTCCCTCTGAATTTCTGCTTCTGAGTTGCTGTGCTTGTAAGGAGAGGAAGTTTGCAGGGCAGGACACTGGCACAGGCTAACTTGCTGCTCTCCAAGGGTATCCTGCAGATTCCGTCTGTCTCTGTCAAGGGAGGGGTGCATTCCCGTTCGAGGGCATCTGTTGTCTTCGACTTGCATGTCTTCTGAGAGCACCGAGGGCCGGTTGGACAGTTTGCTTGTGGAAGTGCTGTTGTCAAAACTGTCGCTGAGTTTCCTGGACAAGGGCTGGAGCTCGTATTGCTCGTTTGCAGTGTTGGATTCCTGCACCTTCCGCAACCGGTTTTGCTTCTCGCTTCCCCCACAGGCAAAGCTTCCGTTCAGCCCCGAGTCATCAGAATAGTCTTTCATGGTGTGGGCACAAGGCCAAAGGATCTGCCCACAGTTCTTCTCTGGGCCGAAGAAGCAGCACAGAGACTGGAAGAAGAAGCTGGCAAAGCCACAGCTGATGCACTTGATCATCATGATGAATATACCCAGCTTCCTGTATGCCAGGACTGTAGCAGGCAGCATAATGACCCCTGCAGAGAAGAGAGCAGAAGCTGCCATGGCTGTGGCACAGCTCATCTGCTTCAGGGAAAAGGCCACGCGGCTCAGGCGGTCCGAATGGGGACACAGATGGTAGGAGATGCAGTAGTTGACTGTAAAGTCAACAGAGAGACCTACTGCAGCTGAAATGAAGAGAGACTCCGCTGCATTGAGCTGCCACTCCAAGAGGACCAAAAGGCCAATAGTTACCAGGACAGTGCCTGCAATGGCAGTAACAGAGAAAACACTGAGGAGAACGTTCCAGGTAGTGAGCAGCAGCACCACAAAGGAAACAGCTATGGAGAGCCCCATGACCACCATCGTTTCTGTGCTGAGACTGTGCTGGAGGTTGTATAGCTCTAGTTTACTGGTAAACCATCCATTCTGGAGCCCCACAGGGGCAGTTTTCATTTCCTCTGTTACCCAGAGGTTGATCTCCTCATAGAACTGTTTGGCTTTGCTGTAGTTGAAGCTATAGTGATAAATAGTTTGAAACTGCAGCACTAAGGCAGCAAGATTTCCCTCCCCATCAAACCTGAGGCCCAGATCATACGTTTCTGCCCCTTCCCTGCCCTGTTCCAGGAGCATCATTTTGATGCAGTGTAGGAAAACTTCGCTTCCATAAGGGAAAGAGAACTGGTTACAGCACAGGTTGAAACTGTGGTCCCTTTGGGAGCATTGGCGACTGTTCATCCACCTGAGAAACTCCTCCATGAAGCACACAGTAGATTTCTGCTCCGCATCAGGGTAATAGAAAGTTTTGTTCTTCACTTTTTGGCACAATTCCAGGAGCCACTTCTGGGCAGCAGGATTTTGGATTGTGAAGGTGACATCTGTCACCAGGGTGCCATTGCTTTTAGGGTTGAAATGGTCCCCATTATCCACAGGCAGAACACCCCAGACTATGGTGACAGGCATACGCTGCCCTTCTCCATGCTCCAGCCTCTCAAACATGAACTGGTGGCAGTACTCAGAGTCGTACCTCTCGAAGGGGTGGCTCAGTCTGAACACCTGGAGAGATGATGTCTCCAGAGTTGGGAGCTTGAGTTTGGGGTTGGAACAGGAGATGTAGGCACCTCCTATCGCCAGAGCAGCAAACCAGCAGATCCAGATGTACCGAAACTTGATGACCCCACAGGGCAGAAGCTTCTCAAAGAGCAGCTTGGAGGTTTCAGACAGTGTGTTCTGGAGACCCCTGAGAACGTAATGGAGGGAGAGAGTGACTCTCTTATGGCCGCTGTTGTTCCAGTAGTCTTCTGGCTTGTAAATGCAGGTGGTTGCTATGTAGCGCTCATACAGCACAGCTGAGGAAGGGAGCCAGGTCACCATGAACACCAGGTTCACCAGCACGGTGGTGCCCATGTAGATGGCGAAGCAGCGGATGGCGGTTATGTTGCTAATGTAGCTGGCATAGAAGGCAGCACCCGTCGTGAAGCAAGATGCCAGCATGAGATATGCAAAATGGTGCATGGTTTGACTCACCCACTGAGAAAGGCCGGCGGAAGGGTTCTGGTTCTTGCTGAGGTTCCAGAGGTCAAAGAAGACAAAGGTGTGGTTGGCACAAATGCTGCTGAGAATGATGACTGCCGTCAGGTTTACAAAAGGGAAATAGGTGAATCTGAAGGCCACCTTGTACAAGAAGTAGGAGATCATTAAGGAGCTGACAACAGCGAGCAGGACCATCAAGGTAATAAAGACTGAGCGTAAATAAAAATAAATGCTTAGAAAAATAGCTACTATTGCCAGGACTGGGTACTTAGTATCCAGTAAAAGATAGTGCTGGAATAGTTTCTGTTTAAGGCCCAGGTCCATTCCAGTGATCGATGTATAGTTATCAAACAGATCCCAGGATTCAAGATTGTCTAAGTAAATCCCCATCATAGATGCACCTTTCCTTGTAGGCAGAAACAGCAGGCTGTATTTGAGAGATGGCACTTGGTACTCCATTGTCTGAGGACTGAGAAAGTCCCTGTCGACCAAGAAGTGAAGAAGCTGGTAGATGGCATTGAAACGGGTGCATTTTTCTGGGACTTGGGCACACTGAGAGTGTTTCTGTCTCACAGGCTCAGGACCTATGCAGGATGGAGTGAGGATACCTTTGTGGTAATCTGGAGCACAGGCACGAAGGAGAGCCAGGGTATGGGCGATGTCTCCTTGGGTTATCTCCAGACATGAAGACCTGTTATACAGGACAGCAATGTAGTTCCCCAGGGACCAGCTTGGGCAGCATTCGTTGGCTTCAGTACGTTGGCAGAGATCTCTAAAGTGAACATGGGAGCGTATCTGGAAAACAGACAGGGAGGTGTGTGCGTGTCACATCAGGCCCCCTCTGCATGCAGGGCCACAGTGTTCCTTGTTCCTTGCACAGCCCTCCCCTCCAGGTGTGGCAGTCATGCCTCCGGAGAGGGGCTTTGGGCAAGGGCCTGTAGGGACAGGCCAAGGGGAATGGCTTTAACTGCCAGAGGGGAGACTAAGATGAGCTCTGAGGCAGAAGCTCTTCCCTGGGAGGGTGCTGAGCGCTGGCACAGGGTGCCCAGAGAAGCTGTGGCTGCCCCATCCCTGCAGTGCTCAAGGCCATGTTGGACACAGGGCTTGGAGCAAGCTGCTCCAGTGGAGGGTGTCCCTGCCTGTGGCAGGGGTTGGAGCTGGAGGAGCTTTAAGGTCCCTTCCAACATGAACCACTCTGGGACTCTATGATTTGTAGTTTGTAACCTCTAATGTGGAACTTTGGCTCCTACAGCAAACACAGCTAATCCAGTTAAACTTCCCACTCACACAACTTGCTGTCACAGCCTCCAAAATTATAGCTCCATTTAGGTTCCACTGCCCCAAATTCTCAGCGGCTTCTGGCAGACACCTTTGGCTTCTGGGCCAAGGGCTTGTGCAGTGTCTGGTTATTCCTGTTTAATGGCGACTGCTGCTTTGCAGCTGGACTTTAGTGGCAGGTGGAATCATAGCCTCATAGAATCACAGCATGGTTTGGGTCGGAAGGTGTATTGCTAAGTAGGTGCAATGCTTTGGAGTATTCTAGGCTGAAACCTGTTCTGCAGCTTTTGTTATTTTTGCCTGGCTCCCTTTCAGCTAGAGATTAAAGATCACAGCAATTGGAAAAGAGACAGCATGTATCTATGTTCCTCTTGACATTACTAACCTTGTCTTGTTCAATTTGGCACATGGACTGAATAGCTTGCAAGTTCCATAAGCTCCCAGCAGTTGTGGACATAAATACCAGCTGGGAATAGCTCTTTTCTGAAAGAAAGAAAATAAAAATATATATAAAAAGGATTAGATAATGAGGATGAATCAGCCAAGCTGCTTGTGTAGACTGTTCATAGGGAAAAAATCCATCTATATCACTGTCTGTATAACTGCTGTGGAGGATCCCTGTCGGGAGCCAGGTCACAAGGGCTTGTAGTGAGTGGTAGCATCTGCCTGCTGTGACCTGACCTCTGCTCCTCACCCATCTGTCAGCAGCAGGACAGCAGCACTGGAGTGTTTTCAAACACACCCTCCATGCTGTCAGCATGCTTCTAGCGATGGCTGGTGTCTGGTTCTGCACCCCTGCTCCAAGAGAGGAGTTTGGGTTCAGCCAGCACCTCCCAAGGGCCTGCAGGTTTGGGGTTTGGTTTCAGAGGGGGAGTAGAGGCAGGGAAGAGAGTAAAAGTAAAAGCATGCTGTTCCTCTTCCTTCTACTTACTAGCACCCATTTGGGACAAATTTGAGGAGTATTGGAGTTTTCTGCTTTTCTCTCAAGGTTTTGCTGCCATTTATGTTTCTTAAGAAGAAAAGAACAGAGGGAGAATGTGAACAGAGAGGGAGTGGGCATGTGTCATTTTTTCAGAGTGTTCAGTTTTGATACGGGTATATGGTGGAAATATTAGTCCTTTTACTGGTGCTCTTAAGGTATATTTCTGTGTAGGTATATAAAGTGTAATTCTGTGTGTGTATATAAGGTTTATTTCTACCTCTGTATGTTCTACCTGGAAAGTGACACAGCTCTCAAAGGGTGGGCTGGGACACGCTGCTTTCTTGGAGCCTATTCAGAACGTTTCATTGTGTCTTAAACCACTCTGACAGTTCTGGGTGCTGTGGAGTTCTGGGGGTGGGATACTCAGTAAGACTTCACTCACCTGGGGGACCACAAAAGAAACTGTCTGCTCCATAGATTTGTTCCACCATTCTCCGTGTCCTCACTTCTTGTTCTCCCTGAGCAGCTTTCTGTCCTCTGCTAATGCCAACATCGTCATAGCTAGCAAGAGATCAGATCATTTTTGTAACTAGGGATCATCAGCCTCGGAGTTACACTCACTGACAAGGCTCTGGTGCCACACAGCCAATGCTGCAGCATTAAGGGTCGTCACAGCCCTCAAAGAACATTGCTTGGGTGGGAGATTTTTAGTATCAGGGTAACTGTGCCACTTTAAAGGGATCTTCATGATACTTAGTGGGAAACCGCATCCCCTTGTGCAGATGTGCTGAGTCACCTCTGCAGTCTCTTAAAGTGCAGTAAAGGTAGGAAGAGCTCCGAGCCTAATTCCTGCTTTCCAGAGTAGGAAGTCCACTGCAGGCAAACACACTTGAAACTCTGCAGTGCCTCACTTGCTTTTAAATACGGCAGGTATGTTGTAACCCATAGGTATCTTGCAACACTGAATCAGTATCTTCACAGCCAACAGTTTTCTCAACCTCCCCAAACCAAACTCACATACCTTCTCTTCTTGGCATATGGAGAAAGGGACAAGGTCTTCTTGTAGCCTGTGTGGCTCTCAATGTTCCTCCACACAACAAGCTTCCTGCCAATGTCGGTATCCCGTGGCTTGAAACCCTGCAGCCAAGCAAAGGGCCTTTGTCATCAGCATTTCAGTTTAGCTCAGCTTTCCTTAATCCTCCTCCTCGACACAGAAACTGGATGGGATTATTACTGCATCTTGGGGAGAGACGCAAATTGAATTTCCTCTGGAAATACTGCATTCCCAGAGCTGACAGGACGAAAAATCCCCTTTCCTTTCTAGGGAAGGATGGTTAAAGTTCTCTCTCCCTGAGAACATTAAGACTCTTCTCCTCCACTTCAAGTAAAACAGTCATTCACAGAAATGGGAGTAATTTTCCTCTTTCTGGATAAACTCTGTTCTTACTTTTCCCAGATTCTTCATTAATGAGAGACAGGGATGACTTTAGAAAATGTGGCATCCTGCACAGAAACCAGGGTCTTGTGCAGCCATGCTCAAACGAGGCAGTCCCTCCATTTCAGGAGCCTCACGTAAAGGCTGTAGGAGCCAAAGCCAGACCCTCCATCCCATCTCCACCAGCCCAGCTAGTCCTTTTGGGCAGCCCCAGCCTTCCAGTCATGGAAGGGGAGCAAAAGGAGCATCCTGGATTGTGTGGGAAGGAAATTAAAGGCTCATTTTGCATGGCAGAAAGAATTTATCAGTTTGGCCATGGATTTTCCTGATGTTCATGTTGATGTATGATCTGTAGGCACTTACCAATAAGGGTTCTGAAAAGTCAGGCAAATTCCCAACCAGCAGAGCAGTGATGCTGCAGACTGCAGCCACCACTGAGCACAGCACCAGCACAGCCACCGGCCACTCTGCCATCACTTGGGAGTAACTGGAACCAGCGGAAAAGGGAAAACACAGCTGTTAATGTGGTTCTCTGTTAGCACAAACCTGCTGGTGGCAATCAGTGAGTAAAAGGAAGTAAAAGGATTTGGGCTTTCTGAGTTTGACCATTGCAAAGCTCAGAGGCTCTTGTGCAGTGATTCATGAACATATTACACCTCCAACTGCATGTGTGCAGGCGATTGTAATTAATGTGGGGGATTACATTTTGCCTCCCTACATTTCCCTGCCTTTTCAATCGGAAATAATAAACCCCAGACTCTTGCATCCTAGGGCAAAATGAAGCTCTACACATTTAACTTAACAGATTGCATTTAAAAAGAGCTTCTTCCTTTTTTTCCCCTAGTTCTGCAGTGTAAGCTTGTAGCTGACACGCTGGCCAGCACATTCACAACCTGTGGACCCTGGGGAAGTCTTTATGCTCATCTGAAGCGTTCCTGAAAGAAAACCAACTCAAGTCCATTGTGACTGGGCTAAATTCCCTCACTACATAGGGAATTGTGTGGACATCCGCATGGCAATAAAGGATGGGAGCTGCTGAGGTGATGTGTAACTGATGGGAGGATTGCCAGCAGCAGCTGCAGCTCAGGCAGGCACCTTCTGCACCCTGCTGAGTGAATCTCAGCCTCAAAACCACTGCCTGAACTGACATGAGCTTCTGCATATGCAGCAGAGCAGGTACCCTTCAGGGTGTGGAGAGCACACACAAGCCCATGGCCTGGCTCTGCCTGGAACACCTCTCAGTGTGGCACACACACTTTTAATGCCATTTCCATACAAACGAACCCTTTCCAGAGAAGCTCCTTACTCTGAAAGTATTTTTACCAGTTACCTCTTAAGAGCTAGTCTAAAGTTTTCCATCCAAGTCCTCTTTTTCTCCTGGGACAAACTGTCTCTCCTATAGGATGATCTCCCAAAGTTCCTATCCTACAATGTTTTACCAGTGCAGGTTTGACTGCAGGAAGATTTTTGTCTTCCTTGGTGTTATCTGTTGAGATACAAGATACTGTAATGGTTCCTACTCTGCTTTGGCAGGTTGTGGGTAGGTCATCTGTATTCTGATCTACTTCTGAAATAGAACAAAGTCTTTGTCCAAAATAGTTGACAAACATTTGAGCTTCATGGGTCAGTTAAATATTTATGAGCAGCTGCCTCAGGGTGTGATGTTCCTGCCTGTTTGTTCTTTGGCTCCTAACTTCAGTGAGTCAAATCATCACTAGAAATCATCACAACCCTTCCACGTCACTCTTGGTCAGGCATTTTTTTCAATGTAAGACTGCCTTATCGAGTTTGTTTTCATAGATAAAGTCTTTGCTATGAAAATGAACAAAAATCACCCTTCCATGGGTTAGAATAGCTGATTTCTGGAGGCTGTTTGCGTGATTCCATGTCCAGTTACCAGGAGGAAAAAGAAAGAGGAAAAAGAAGAATGAGCTACAGTATCTGCTGAGAGAAACCCAAACGCTTCAGCAAACATGGCCTATAAAAATCACTTGAAAGCAGACAGATAAATTTGGGGAAATGCATTAAAAATCCTCTTGTCTTTTGACATCGGTGAACTTATTTTGTGGATGGGGATTTTATGTCCTAATTGCTCGTCTGGTGGGTCAGGCTGGATTAATTCTATGTATGTATATCCACACACATGCATATGGGATTATTATGTATATATAAAGCTATTGTGTGGAGTAGAGCCAGGCACTGTTCAAGAACAGCTACGACAACACTGCTGCTATTCATTAAGTCAGGTTGAACTGATCCCACATGCAAACTGGGATTTTCCAGGTGGATGGGAAGCCCTGAGCAGGAAGCACTGACCTTGCCTCTGAAGTGAGGCCTGCTGGGATGTCACCAGCAGTAACACTCTGCATCCCCTAATAGCAGGGAAGGGGAACAATGGCAATAGGGGAGAAGGACAGGAAGCTTTTGAGAGCAAACGTACCTTTTTGGCATCCTGAAAGCTTTGTCGTGTCTGCAGGCAGAAGGAAAAGAGACATGTTCATTTATTGCTTTTCTGCAAGGAAACCCTGCCAGGGGCTGCACAGCACCAAGCTGAGCCATTGCTGCCACAGGACTGGCACTACATGGAGTAGTTAAATGAGTATCAGGGTCTTTTCCTCTCCCATTGGCATTTGAACTAAACGGGATGGGAAGACATGGAGTCGCTCCTCAGTTTTGCCCCTCTAAGAAAACCCCATGGGAAGTAACAGATGAGCAATGCAGTCCCATAGAAATCACAGTGCAGCTCTTATCCGTGAGAACCTCTCTGGTTTAAGTGCTTTCCTTCTGAATTTTTCAATCAGCTCTTGACAAAAGCAAACCTCTTCATTGAATTTCATGAGCTGGACTAGCAATGCCTATAGATAGCTTTTATTTCCTGTTTCACTCAGCAAGGGTGTTCCAAGAAAGAGGATCCCATTGTTTCCTTGTCCCTTGTAAAGGCAGCGTGTGTCCAACATGGAGGAGCGGAAGGCCAACGCCTTTCACCAGGGCTTCCTTCACAGAGGAGCATCTGTCATTCCTACTTGTAGGGCTCTGAGGAACAAAATGCACCTTCCCCAGGGATCCGAGGCTAAGTTTGTTAATGGACCCCTTGCTGCACAAGCTTTCCACTGACCAGCAAGGCAGCACCTTGGTGGTCCTTCACCACATCTGAAGGATGTCTCTCTGGTTACACTAAAATGCCCCCTTGAAATCTGTCCCAGCCTGGCATGGCCTTGGCTTGCAATGCAGCTTCCAGTGAATGGCTCCCAGCCCTGGCTTCCTCCCCTCCACAGCCATGCCGAGCTCAGCTCAGCGAGTGCTCCTCCTCCTTCCTACACCCTTCCTCTGTGTTCTTGGCTTAAACTGGGAGAAGCTCCTGCTGCACACCAGTATCTGCATGGGGCAGATGCTCTGCTCCATCACAGCAGCCAGCTCATGAATTGTGGCAGCTCATCCTTCCTGGCAGGTTGCTGTGAACGGAAGAAAGGCAAAAGCAATGGGGGAGAGCTCCCCATGGAAGAGTCACTCTCAGGAGCATATGTAATACATGATGTGTCCCTCATTGCACTAATGCTCTGTAGATCTGGAAGAGAGGAGCAAAGACAAATCCTCACCAGATCATGACAGAGAAGTCTCTTTCTGGCAGCACAGTGCCCATCCTGTGCTAATTCCCTCACAATAGCTCCTCAATCCTCCACAATCGCTCTAGTGCTATCATGTTATCACATTGCTGTCTGCCAGCGCTGAACGTTCTGCCAGGGATTCACAATCCAGCTGTGTGTCCTACTGCAATAACCTGTTACAGAGAATGCAGCTGACAGCCCTGTTGCTGGTGTCGGAGCTAAAAAAGAACCAAGCTTCACTCTTCTGATTGCAACTGCTCTATGGTTCAAATGCAAGCAAATGAAAGCCTCACTTAATGGCTAGAAAATCATAGAATCATGGAATTGTTTGGGTTGGAAGGGACCGTAAAGCTCCTCCAGCTCCAACCCCTGCCACGGGCAGGGACACCTTCCACTGGAGCAGCTTGCTCCAAGCCCTGTGTCCAACCTGGC
>JASSUY010040169.1:0-10200 GCA_032466535.1 Forpus xanthops | reverse complement strand
TCCCATTTTCCCCGGGACTGGGGAAGAAAGAGGGGGGGGGTGCACAGAACTGTTTGAGGGGCCTCAAACTACGACAAACGTAAACCAAAATCCCTTAGAATATACATGTGAAATTCCTGTGAGTTAATAATTCTGAGATATATAATCTAGGCCTGATAGTGAATCTTTTACAGATAGACAATTAATCAGATGAGTAACAAGTCTAATATCAGCATCTGTGAAACAGCTGTATGCTTGTTGGAGCTCTGCTGTGTCAGGACATATTTCCATTAATTTTAGTAGAACTCTTTAAGTAAAGCCCTTGTATACTTGGTCTACTCAACTTGTAAATTTTTTAGGTCTTCCGCTAGAAAGTTGCACTGTAACAGTTCCTTCTGTTTTGCATGCTAAGGAGAATCAGAAAGGAAGCATAATGGTGTCCATTGACATTCAGTAACTAGTTTTGCCAGCAGAGATAGATTTTGAGTCTAGTGGAATGTCTGTGATTTTATTTTGCCTCCTGGCCCCGTATTACAAGGAATCCAAATAAAGAAATAATTCATACATGTCAAATGTGTCATAACTTTCCAGTATTATGTAATTTCTCGTACTTGGGTTTCTGTTGAATATATTGTCATTTTAGAAACTTTGCACTGTCTTCTCTGTCTGCATGAGGTCATGGTAATCTTTTATTTTTGCTCTAGTCTTAACTGTCCTGCCAGTTGTATGCCTTGTTCTCTCCCAACATCTTCCCCCCCCCCCCAAGTTGTTTCTACCTCTGCAAAAAAATCCATGGGGACTGATAGCCTCTTAATACATGTTAAAAAAAAAGTACACACACACACACAAAAAAACAATTTTACAGTTGTATTGTTGGAACAGAATTCTGTGTGAGTTATTTGGTTATTGTTCATTTGGGTTTTTTTTCTCCAATGTAGAATGACTTTAAAATCTTGGATATAAATTATCACTTTTTTCTTGTTGAAAGAATTTATAGAGGAATATGTTGTCTGTATAAGATGCTGTTAAGTATTGTCCACAAGAAAATAACCTTTGGTTCTTGTATAGCAATCAGAATGATTTCTGGATATCTTTTATTTCCCCTTTGGGATTTCTCATTGCTAGATGCAATGCACTGTAAATGCACTGTAAATTCTCCTCAGAGTGTATTTTACACGTAGTGGTGTTGGAAGCAGTAAGCACTTGGTTTTGTCTAGCACATAAGTCAGTAAATACGTAAACAGATACAGATTTATGACTCTACACTTCAGAGTGTTATAGTGCTTGATAATGCAGTGCAGTCAACTTTATCTAAATGTCAAAGAGGACAGTTAGTATATCAGTAATTCCAAGGTCATTTTTGATATAATTAATAGGTTGGGATATCTTTTGTACCACAATTTCAGATAACCTTAGTTCTTCTAATCAGGATTATTGGATATGAATTGTATGTTCTTGAAATATGTTAGTTATCTTATGAACTACAGGCATGCAGATATAAAGTGTAGGCTGATGTCGTCTCACCTGCATGTGTATTTTAGTGTATAGCATATCTTACAGGGACAAACTGGCTTTTCCGCAAGTAATGCAGATTTCAAAGTGTTTATTCACATTACTAGTGTTAGTGAATCCTTTTTTGTCAATGGAAGAATTCTCACTGCTGTCAGCGGGTTCAATATATATCAGTCTGCAAAGCTGCCAGGCATCACTTGTTCACAAGGTAACTACATTTTATCTCACCTTTACTATTCTTCATCCTGCAGCTTTGCTGAGCATATATGAGCTGCACTTTTTTTAAGTGTTCTGTGACAGAACCATGCCATGAAAGTAACAGCTACAGTAGCAGACCAATACTTTTTTCTTTTTTTTTTTTTTTTTTTTTTTTTCTGGAGTGGAAAGCTGAGATAGTATTCCAAGAACCTTCATAGAATCATGAAATAGTTTGAGTTGGAAGGGACCATTAATGGTCAGCTAGTCCAACCACCCTGCCATGGGCAGGGACACCTCCTACTAAATCATGCCAACCAAAGCTCTGTCCAACCCGGCCTTGAACGCCGCCAGTGATGGAGCATTCTCAACTTCACTGGGCAGCCCATTCCAGTGCCTCACCACCCTTACAATAAAGAATTTCTTTCTCATACCCAGTCTAAGCTTCCCCTATTTAAGTTTGAGCCCATTACCCCTTGTCCTATCACTACAGTCCCTCATGAAGAGTCCCTTCCCAGCATCCCTACAGGCCCCCTTCAGATACTGGAAGGCTGCTATGAGGTCTCCCTGTAGCCTTCTCTTCTCCAGGCTGAACAGCCCCAACTTTTTCAGCATATCTTCAACTAGATCAGGTTGCCCAGAACCACATCTAGCCTGGCCTTGAATGTTTCCAGGGATGGGGCATCTACCACCTCTCTGGGTAACATGTGCCAGTGTAAAAAATACCTTACTTGCATCTAGCTTGAATCTCCCTAGACTTTATTTAAAATCATTACCCCTTGTCCTAGAGCAACAGGTGTATCATCTATATATATACCTTTTTTAAAATGTAAAATAATGTAAAATAACTTTTCTTCTCAGTTATGCCTCGCTTCTAGAACTAGAAGGAAAAAGTGACTTATGCTGTATATGATCAGAAAGAATGTCTTATTATGTTGCATATGTGTGGCTGAGACATTGGGAGAGATACCTCTAATAAGCATGCAATATTTTTAGCATTCAGTTCAAGCAAATGTGAAACTTAGCTAGCAACTGTGGCTATATAACAAATGGAAAAGAGAAGGGAAGATCTATACAGTGACAGTGTGTGCTACATTCTGCATGGTTCTATTAATTACAACAGCCTGATGTCTGCTAAACAGTCCTTGTGCTTCTAATTACTACTGTTCTTCAAGATTAGTTTTCAGCTGTTCACATGCCAGGTGAGGCCTTACAAGGTGTCCTAGTTATGGACTCTTAATGTCTGGGTGCAATGGGATAGTCTGAGCTTGGTTTGGGAATTTTACCAGAAAGAAATCTTATTGAAGGAAAAATTAGTTCTGTTTCATTTAAATATTAAGTAAACTTTAGATTGTGTATAGTTAATTATATTTCATGACTGTAGAACATATATAAGGAAGCTTTTGTAAATACCGTAAACAGATTATCATCTGCTCAGGCCATCATGCTTGGATCTCCTGGGGAAAATTCCCTAATGCTCAGTAATTTGTAAATGAATTTAACATCCAGTGTCTTTTTGTTTTGGAACAAACAATTCAAGTCAATCTAAGAAAATGCATTACCATACCATTAATTTTTCTGTTCACTGGAGGTTTCGTCAGAGTGTAAGGGAATACTTCCATACTGTGAGTATGGCTGAGCACTGACACAGGTTGCCCAGAGAAGACACCCCACCCTTAGAGACACTCTAAAGCTGACTGGCCATGGTTGTGAGCAACCTGCTCCAGGCAGGCTAGCTTGAGCAGAGATTTGGACAGATGACCTCCTGGGGATTGTTTTTAATATTTGGATTACTTTGTTTTCTCATTGGAAAATGTTCATGCTGTAATTGTGTAGACCCAAGAAATTTCCTGGTTCAGCTTTTTTAAGCCCTAGCTGAACTACCTTTTGCTGTCAAGATTTTATGTAAGTCAGTTTTATTAGCAATAGCTATTTGATTAGAAATTAGTAAAAGTAACAGAGTATGTCTGGTGGAAGAGTTTGAATTCTCTAACAGCAAAATCGCTTTTTTGGAGAAGTTTTTAGCATGTATTGTTTTGTTCTCGTCATTCTAAATAGTAAACAGTCTTCTTAGTGGAGACTGTCCTTTTGCAGCATGCTGCTTGTTTGCAAACCACACATCTTCAGCAGCTTTATTTTCAGTATGTCTCCCACTCTTAAGCTGTAATGCCAGCTGGATTTTACTAGGAGAAGTTGTAGTCACTTATTTCTACAGGTACAGGCATAATGACTTGTAGATGTGAACAGGACTGTAACTCCTGGTCATAAGGGTGGTGTGGCAGGATACCTTTAGCAACACATCCCTGTATACAGCAAACAGGTTGGATTACAAGAAAATAAACGTTTTTTTTTATACTTTGGCTTACCTCAGTTTATCTATTTGTCATACCAAGTGGCAGGATAATCTGGACATATTTTGATTTCCAGTCAATCATAATAGATGAAACATAGAAAGAAACGTGTATGTATGTAAATTGGTTAGCAATATATGGGTGGTTCCAGATAGGTGCTGCAACATCAGAATAAGCCTTCATCTCTGGAGGCATGAAAGATCACTGCAAGAACGTGAGCTGTCTTGCCGTGTTGCCAGGGAGACTGAGAACTGATGCTGTAGCTGAATGAGCTCCAACAGAACTACTGTGAGAGCTCATTTTGGTTGAAAAGATTTCTTGAATTTTGAATATGCTGCTAATAAGAGCTGAAAGGTCAAATAATATTTGATTATGTTGAAAGGCTCAACAATGAATAGTTGTAGCACGTACCACAAAACATGATTTCACAGACAGATTTGTATTTAAACTAAAACAAATGAGGCACTTAACCTGTATCAAGTTGTAGGTTCTACTATGGTTAGTTGCAGCAGTAACGTCAAGTGTCTTCTGCCTTGTTGGAGTATCACACAGCCAATTATCTTCAGTAGTAATGTACCACTAGGATTAAGCTAATCTGGGTACACAAGCAATCACACAGTTAGCAAAGCTGAATATTAGGGTACCAGTCATTAATTTGGACCACTTATGGTCATGACATTCATCATTCCTATGAACAACTGTGACTATGAAGTGTATTTGTCAAAGACAGAAGATTGAGTCGTTGCACAGAACAGGTACTAGCATTCTTACCTAGCAACTTTGGGCTGAATATCATGATGAGATTAAGGGGAATTTAGTTTTCTGAAAATTTGGTTTAGGAAAATTGCAACATCTTGCTCAGATCTCTTTCCAGTTTTTCTTCTGCTGGCTTCCCTGTCTCTTTTGACTCCTTTTGCCTATTTTGCCCTTACACTTTGTTTCTGAACATTTGAAGTCAGTCACAGTTTTAAACAGAGCATATTTGGAATTTTAATGATATAATAGAAATAGCAAAATTATTTAATTTTAATAGACTTTACTGTGGCTTTCTGGAACCTTTTCTTAGTACATACATGACAATTACAGCGCAGAATCTCAGTTAGAACTGGTAGTGCTGTTTATGTTTCTAGGACATAAAAATGTAGAATGCTCTTGTGTATGAACACTTTTGTGTTGTAGTAATTAAGGCAAAAGCAAATGTATGTATACATATGCAGAAGTGGAAAAAACATCCCACAAGTAAATTTTTTATGAGTTGGAATGAAGTATGCTTTTTCCTTGAGTTGGGAGACATTGAAAACAGAATTTTGTTACCTTACACTGTTCACTACTGTATCTTCAGTCTTATTCATCTCTTTTGAAAGAGAGAAAATAATCTTTCAGTGTTGTTTCAAATAAGCATTTTTATCTTTGGTAAGGGCATATAATAGGTTTTTATTTAAATTTCTATTTTCTATGCATATTGGTTACAAAACAAGCTAGAAAATAGTAGCTACTCCCACGCTCACTGAAGTCATGTTGGCTTGGATTGTTTCATTTTTTTTCAGTTATCACAATTATATAAAGTAGTCCTTCACTTAATACTTTTAATGGCTTTTGATTAAATGTCATTATGATTTAATACACATAATGTGTTTTGAAAAGGATCTAAATAAATAAAATTCAGCATCTACCTGTGAGTTAAATCTTGTGTACGCAGTAAGCAAAATAAAATCTTTTAATAAGAAAGCTTACTGAGGAATTAGTTTTGCTGATTTTTTTGTCAGCCAGTTCTTTTTAAAAAGCCTGGTAAAAAAGGTTCTGGAAATGATCCCCTACCTGACATTTATTTTGTGGGTTCCCCCCCCCCCTCCATTTTTTTTCTTCTGTCCTCAATGAGGTCTCCTGTTTGGCTTAGCTATTTCAAAATCTCTAAGATTTCAGTGAGCTGTGTCATTCTCTGAGATGCACAGCAGGGATTTCTACTAATCTTTGTCTACTTATGTGCAGTTGATACTCCTTTAAGTTCTTGTGTTCATATATAATCAAGTTCTGATGATTCCATATTTCAGCAATAGGAACAGTCTAAAAAACTAGGGTGTAAGTGGAAGGCTTATGCTTTAAGTAGAAGAGATTATTGCATTGGAATTACATTATTTTCAGAAGTTCACACTGTAAATGGAGAGTAACAAGATCATTTCACTATTCAGTTGATTCTCTTTTTCTTTCTTGATAGCTGAGCTGTTTCTGACAGCAAACAAGTTGTACTTGACTAAGTCAAAGAATGATAAGCAAAGGCTTTGCTCGCTTTAAATCTTTGGGTTTAAAAGATTAATTACTCTGACTCAGAAGTTTCTATTGTAAGGACTACTTCATTTGTAAGCTACCTGGATCATCTTGAGTGCAATGCACATCGAGTTTCATGTCCAGAAGCATATTTCAGGATTTCTGCCTTTTAAATGTTTTGACTACAAACCTCTTGACTAATTGTGCACTTTGTAATGATCCAAGATTACTTTATCAACTTTGGAAGTAACATGCAGGGAAAAATAAAGTTGAATGATACCCCATCAGTAATGAGAAATAAAAGCCTTAATTATTACACCATTTTAACAAACAGTGTGCATGCAGTGCTAACTACAGTTTTTAGAAGCCTCCTGCTGGTTATTGTCCGTCATTATTGCCTGTTGTAGCTGGATGAGGAAGAAGATAGGATTCTCCAAGTGTGATTAGTTTAAGAACTGTCAATAATGCAGGTAGAGTTTGTGAGGTCATGAATCTGAATCCTTTCCCCCTTGATTTCTTATCAGCTTGGTGTTCAGATTCTCCAGTGTGACACGCTGGTGGTGGTGAACAGATGTTCTCTCTTAATATATATTCAGGTTTCATTTATTATAGTTGGACAGTCTATGAAGTGTAGAGATATACAGAGAAATGAGAATTGCAAATACGTGTGCTGTGCATGTTTATGAATATTTTCCTTAACAATAACCTAAACTATATGTACAGGTGGAATTTCCTCTGAGGCTGAGGAATCTAGTAAGATGATCTTTCTATAGTTCTGTTTATTTTACTGATACATGTACTAAATGCACTCCAATTACTATACTTGTTTCTTTTGAAATTCATAAATTTGTCATCTGACCTAGCCACTGTTAGGTTTGTTTTGGGGTTTTTGTTGGATTTTGTTTGTTGGAGTTTCTAACTGGATACAAGAGGATTGTGGACACAAATTTTAGTTTCCAATGCAGTAATAATACTTCATAACTGAAAATTAAGCATTAACATGATTAAAAGGATGTCCCTGCTTCTATAGTCTCACTGTCTACTATAAAAGCCGTCCTTAAGGAGCAGTCTGCAAAGGCAGCTTACGTGATCCTTTTTAATATGATACATACTTTCTTCTACTCTTTGACATTGAAAAAATTAACAAGGTTAATGATGTTGACATTTAAGTATCATAATTGACATCTGTTTCAGTGTCCATCAACATGAATGAATACTGTTACTTAAAATTATTTATTCATTTACTCTGCAAATCTAGATGAATTACTAAAAGCAACTAACTGGTAGAGGAAGTGAAATAGCGAAGTCTGAACTTGATTAAGCTAAGCACACTCAGGTTTTCAGTACTTCATTTAATCCTAATTCATGCATATTTCACGTACCTCAGACACTAATGATGATATCTGTTTCAGATGGCTGTTCACATGTATTTACTGATCAAGAATTTTTTTTCACGCAGGCTGTGATTCATTCACTAAACAAAAATTACTGATAGAAAACTGAGTTTTGTTTTCCTTCTGAACTCTATAGTCTCGTTAAAACTCATTTAAACTCTATAAAAATATGTACATGGTTGCAGCAATACTTACACTCTTATCCCCACACTTGTACCTTCTAGCAAGTACCTTCCAGTTTATCTAATATGACAGATAAAACCCACAAATAATGTGAAGTCTTTTGACCTATTTAAGTACAGGCAGTTGTGGAATTCTTACATTACTAAATGTTTTAAGATAATTCCACCATGAGACCTAATGAGAGCTGAGAAGGGGAGGGGGTGTGAACATGCGTAACGCAAAGTCTTAGAAACTTAAGCTTTATTATTTCATAAAATAACGTTTGTTTTCTTCTGAAGTACTTTGTGTATAATATTCAGCGTTAATTAAAACCTTGGATGTCTGATTTAGTTTGAAATGCTTGTTACGAAGCGTGAGAGAGCTTAAAAGGAGCAAAAGCTATGTACTGAAGATAAGTTTTGAGTAAATTAAAAAATTAGGTAAGTTAGTTTTGTTTGTCTGTCTTGCATGAATTACATCTGCTAAGGATGCACATCTTCCTCTAGAGTAAAATAGCTAAATTTTATAATTAATTTAAAGTAAAAAGGTTTTGATTTCGGATTTTCAGACTAAGTATATTTATCTAGCAAAAATATATCTGTCAGTGAAAGCTAGCAAATTGTTTTTCAATGGCAAATAAAGTTTCTATATGTAAATAGCTGTTGGCTTCAAATTAAAATTTATGCTTATCTCCAAGATGCAGACTGTGAGAATCACTGTTGTTTTACACAAACATAAGTGCTAACATCTCTTTCATAACTTACTCTGATTTATCATTTACTAAAATTTAAAAACTGTGTGACCATCCATTGCTACATTTTAGTTTCATGGAAAGAAGGATGTAAGAAAAAAGGAAGAAACAGCAACAAAACACTTTCATCTCACTCAGTACAGTATTAGAGAAGAAAATGAAAATGAGAATGAAAGATTGTTCCTGTGCATAGTAAAGAGTTATTTTAAACAGGAAGAATACAAAAATATTTCTAAATAGATTCTATTTCATCAAATTTGTATGTTGCATTTCAGTTTCTCTGTACAAAAGGAACACATGTTTTACAAACTCTTCAACTTCAAAATCTAGGTTATAAACAGAAAGAGTAAGTACTGTACTGGTCTTATTTACAAAAAAGAGTTTAAGGAGTATAGTGCAGGTAACACTTACTTGAAAAAGAGGTGTAATGAAAATCTTTAAAGAAAATTCCTTAATGTTTTCACTGAGGCAGTGGAAGAGCCAAACCAATATTTTTTAATCATCATTTTCTGCTAATGAAAACCTAAATAGTGAAATTTTGTGCTTATGGCTATCAGAAAATGGCTCATGTTATATATGTGCTGATACACAGTGAAAAGTAGGGATGAACAAGGAGTTTTAGAAAGTTGTATCTTAATGCTCCTGAACTATCTGATTCCAACCTTTGATTTCTGTTTTCCCAAGGAAAGCTTCCCATACATTGGCTCATGGGATAAAAGATATGAAGAACAGGCAGTGTTAGCAAGGAAATGTCATTACATGCTTCTAGAAACTCCTTTCTAGTTGTTCTGAGCAGGAGTGTGGGGTGTGTGTGCATGTTTACATTTACTTGTTATGTTGAAAAAGTGGCTATTCTTCTATAGGTCTGTGCAGATGAAAAAAGTGCGTATGATTTGCAAGCAAGTAGGAAGAAAATATTTTTCCCTGGTCACACACAGTGCAGTAATATTTCTAAAGATCAGTGCTTGTGCCCCAGTAACTAGGGTATTAATTCTATGTTCCAATTATATAGTAATATTCTAACTATATATTATTTTTATGTTTGAAACACATCTGTAGCAGACTTCTACTCTTGTCCTAAACTAGAATTTTTAGTAGAACATATAAATGGGGCAAAGCAGGAATCAGTTCTTGCGTGGAACCACTCTGGATGGAGCTGCAACACCGTGGAGCCAAGATGCTCTAGATGCCAAGATGCATGGGGTCTCATGTTTTATGAATGGAGCTGGTATTTTGCTATCCCAGCTATGTGCCAGTGTTGCAGTGTTCCCTTCCACAGTCTTTGATCAGTGATAATACACCTATAGTTCAGACTTCTCTCTTTCCCTTCCTCTACCAGTTAGTTGCTTTTTTACACTGTCCAGACCCTGTAATAATATGTGTGTAATATTATCAGCTCTGTGTCATATAGTTTTTAAGTACCATGGCAACTTGTTTCTATCTGAAACAGGATGGAAGCAGGTTGCCATCTGTGACCTTTTTATACCTACTTTTCACCATTAACATTTTTCCACATATGATTATCTACTTGTCATGGTTTAAACCCACTCAGCAAATCAGCCACGCAGCCCTCGCTCGGGGGGGGGGGGGG
>JASSUY010040164.1:7299-18318 GCA_032466535.1 Forpus xanthops | reverse complement strand
AACACCAGTGTTTATAGTTATGGCTTAGAATGTTTAGGCTGGCCAAGGACTTTCTGAGTTTCATGCTCTGACAGGGAAGAGGGGAAGCTGGGAGGAGACCAGGAAGAAGCAGAGCTGACCCCAACTGACCAAAAAGGTATTCCATATCACAGCACATCATGCCCAGGAGGTAAAACGGAGAGAAGAGACCCAGAAGGGTGGAGGGGGCACTGCATGTTCAGAGTTGGTATGAGGTGATGGGATGCACTGCTCGGTCAAGCTTGGTGGAAATCAGTTAGAGAGCTTTTGTATTCTTTCCTTGCATTTGCCTTGTCATTGTTATTACTGGTGGTAGCAGTAGTGATTTGTTTTATACCTTCGTTACTAAACTGTTCCCACTACCTGTGGGAGTTGCATTCTTTCAATTCTCCTCCCCTTCCACCCAGGACTGGGGAAGAAAGAGGGAGGAATGAGTGAGCAGAACTGCATGAGGTCTTAAACCACTGCATCTCTTAATAAATATTGTTTTTATTTTGTTATATGCTCATAGTTTCCTGCTTTTGGCAGCTTCAGTCTTCCTATGGTCTCTGACATTCTGCATACATGGAGATATGCCCATTCTGAAATCTTCCCTAAAATGTCACCCCTTCCTCCTCTTATTACTATCTTATGGCCTCTCATTCCATATTCAGATGCTCCAAATTCATTCCAGGCCAATTCTATTCTACTAAAATATTTTTCTTTAAAAAAGAGGAAAAACCCTGGTGTCCAAAGTTATCCTACTTTAGCTTTGCATAGCATTAAATAATGCAGAAATATATGTGATAATAATTTATTTTTAATGGTATCCCTGTACTACCTACCAGCAGTTTACATACTCCACAGAAACAGATTAATATCTTATTCAAGACTTTGTCTCTGTTTTTTTCTTCATTTATCTCAAAATGCTCAAGCAAAATATAACATGAAATAAAACATATTTCAGCTGAAGATATTTCTGAAGTATTTAGAATCATAGAATAGTTAGGGTTGGAAAGGAACTTAAAATCATCTACTTCCAACACCACTGCTCTGGGAAGGGACACCTCCCACTAAACCATGTCATCCAAGGCTATGTTCAACCAGGCCTTGAACACCGCCAGCGATGGAGCATTCACGATTTCCCTGGGCAACCCATTCCAGTGCCTCACCACCCTTACAGTAAAGAATTTCTTCCTCAGATCCGTTTTCTAAGTGCCTATGCATTTTAAGGTACAAAACACATGTTTACGTACTTCATCTGTAATGTGAAGAAAAACAGGGAGGTATTGAATGGCTGGGCAGCATACTATATAGACTCAAATTGAATGGTAATAGTTTCATAAATTTTCAGTAACATTCTTTTATGAGTGAGTGTTTTCTGCATCTTTTTTCTATGCAAATTAGTCATTTATTTCCAATCACTGGGCCAGCAAAAAGTGTGTAGGAAATGGATTTTTTTTTTCTCATTTGGTGTTAATATCTATCTTGAATGTCTTATGAAAACCTACACAGCATTAAAAATGCAAGCAGAAAGAACTTTTTAAATTAAAAACTTGAGTCACAGAAGACTATTTGAAAAATTTATTTTTGTACTATTTTTCAGACAAGATCATGAATATACTTTCTTTTTGCTAGTTTATTACCTCAAAGAAAATGTGATATTTTGTTCTCCAGTACTTCTGTAGAAATTCATTGGAAGTAAAGCTATATTGATGAAGACAATAAAATTTGTTCCATGAAGCTCTCAGAAAATGTGTAGATATTTCTTATTGCTTTTCAGTAAAATTGCTAAGAATTTATATTTAAAAAAAAAAAAAAATCATAGAAGCAACAAAACAAAACCGAAACTCAAAACAAACACAAATGGGAAATATGATAACAATATATACTTTTGTAGATGACAGACTATTTTTTTTAGATTGTCAGCTTCTCAGATTAGTGTTTCAGTATGTTGAGAGCACTGTTTTTTTCTGAGCGCCTTGAAAATATTGGTTATGTTCATAACATTTTATTTTTTTTTTATTTTAATCAAAACTGTGATCTTCAGGTGCTACATACTCAGATTAATGAGCAACAGATTAATGAATAAATGTAGAAGATTCTACATTGAGCTGTTGGGTTCAATTATTCTTCTGCATATCTATTTTAGGAAAAATTTTATGTACACACCTATTAAGAACTTAATTTTCTGTGTTTCTTACTCATTAATTTGTTCAGAAGTCAACTGCTTTTCTTTTTGTTTTCTTCCCTTGATTGCACATTTTCAACTTTTGTAACATTTTACACCCACTCTTTTTTGAATTATATGTGAAATACTGTTCATATTTGCAGATAATTATCTTGCAAACCTGAACAGTCCGGTATCACACCAAACAATTCAACATAATGGCTGATGTTTTTGATCCAACACATTTAATATAACACATGAATGAAGTTTGCAGCATTATTCTTCTCAGTCTTGTAGTCCACACGTCTAAGTCTTGGTGGGGATTGTTCACAGCAGTTTATCTCTAAGTAAAAAAAAAACCCTGTGTCACTTACAAAAAGTGCAAAATCTGTTTTTTTTTTTTTTGCCCCATGATATTATTTCACCCATGTTATGTAAACATCCATCAAAATCTCCAAACATTAATGGTAGCAAAATTCCCATTTCTTTTTTTGTAACACTTCCCCGAAAAACCCTAATCTCTGCATAAAAATCTCAGGCTCTTTTTCTTAGTTTAAACATATTTCATAAATCTTTCTTTTACATTAATCTACTGGTAGATTTGACAATATTATCTGCAGTTCTCATGCTCTTCCTATGGGATAGCAAGATGCACTTCCCAAGCACTTCTGTGTTCATTTGTCTGCTTCATACACTATAGCTTTTGTATTCTGTCTTGGATTCAGCAGCAGCAGTCATTTTTCTCTTTCTTAGTAGCTGGTGCAGTGTTGTGGTTTTGTCTTTCAGCCTGAGAACAGCACTGATAACACCGGTGTTTTTAGTTGCTTCTCAGTAATGTTTACTCTGGCCTGTCTCTGACCTCTCTGAACTTTCTGAGTCTCATGCTCTGCCAGGGAGGAAGGGAAACTGGGAGGAAGCAGAGACAGTTCACCTGACCCAAACCAACCAAAGAGGTATTCCATATCACAGCATGTCATGCCCACTATATAAACTGGGGGCAGTTACCTAGAAGGGTGAGACCACTTCTAGGATCTGGCTGGGTATTGGTAGGTGGGTGGTGAGCAGTTTTATTATCTTCCCTTGTTTTCCTTATCATCATTATTATTATTGGTGGCAGCAGTAGTGATTTTGTGTTATAGCTTTGTTATTGGGCTGCTCTTATCTCAATCCATAGGAGTTACATTCTTTCAAATCTCCTCCCCATCCCTCTGGGAGCAGGGGGGAAGGGAGCAGGCAGAAGTGAGCAAGTGGCTGCTGACTGGGCTTAAACCAGTCTTCTAAAATTTTAGGAAAAAACTCTCTCCACAAGCTCTCAAGTATGATATTTATAACAGTATCTTTAGGAAACCAACATGCAGTTCTGAACAAACAAGTAGTAAACAGGGACAATTATTTATAATGAATAATCTTCGATCTTGTTTAAATGTCAAGTTTCAGATAGACAACCTGAGTAATAACGTGCTTGCTGATTCTCCACACGTGCCATATTATTGTTATTCATTATGGTATTATCTTAAGACTTGGAATTGGATATCCTCTTAGGTGTTTGATTACTACTGATCTAATTTTCAGTTTCAAGGCACTGAGACTCTTTTCATTATAACCTTATAGTCCCTTTCTGATTTTTCATTTCTGTAGTAGAAATGTGATTCTTTCAAAGCCATACAAAGCAGAACATCAATCCAAAGCAGACCAAAAATTATGAGCCAGACCATAACAGGCTTCTTTCCTGTATTAACATCAAATTTAAAATTTTAACACTGAAAACAACTCAGCAATGTTTATTGCTTGGCAATTCAGATCAGAAAATACAACCAGCTCTGGCATGGTTGTATGTTTCCTGCAAATAACTCGAATGACAGATGAGCTTTATCCTACAGAACTGAAAGTCAAAAGTTATATTGCTTCATTCAATATTTTCTAGAAATAAACTAAAAATATGTAAGTACTTTAAAAAATACAATTAATGATGTTCTTTATTATTTTATAATATTATTTTCCCTTTACGTGAGATCTTTTGAACTTATTTGGAAATTAACTACATTATTTAAAAGCTAATTACTATTAGAATAACAGTACTAATCAAGCTTCAGGTTTTATAAACTATATAAAATTAATAACAAAGGAGAATAAGCTTTTACATCTGGTCAGAAAAAGATCACAATGTAATAAAGGTATGTCTCAGGGTATATCTTCATATCTGATTTTAAGTGATAGCTCTTAATAAAACACAGTGCTATTTTTAGTTTATGGGTGTGTATCACCTATCTGTTGAAATATATAAAATACAAGTTCTAGTATGCATAGACATTATCAAAATTCGAATCTCTCTTACTAGAAGTACTGTTTTCCTGACAGTGGATTAACAAGTTTTTGTGCAAGTACTGATGCTGGAACATGTCCAAGTATCAATATCTGTGGTAGTGACTGGAGTCTCACTAAAAAGATCACATAGCAAGTGAAAAGCAGCAAGAGTTAAAGTTCTTGGTTATATTTTAAAAGATGAGGTAGAAATACATGCACCCTCCAAAGAAAGGGATGACTTTACAGCAGTTGATACTAGCCAAATTTTTCTTTCTCAAGCATAAATTATAATTGAATAATGGCAGGCTACCCATTAAAGAGGGAGAAAACATTTTATATATTGACATGATAAATTTGAGTAAACAGTTTTAAGCAAGACTGAGTAGCACAAAACCTGAGAGTTAAAAAAATGCAAAATTATTTGAAAATGTTCTATAATATAGCAGGAGCAAACTTTCCATGCAAAACTATTAAACTACTTAAGCAATGGTCACTGAAATCTTTGAACTATTATAAGCTATGTTTAAGAGCTCACACACATGGCACATACATTAGGATTTTCGATGATTTGAGAAGAGTAAATTCAATGTTAATACTTCAAATACGGATTTAAAAGAAGCAGGGTTTAATGTAGACTAGTAACATGAATGCGAAATCAATACTTTTAACTTCCTTCTATGGAAGAACACAACAGCTGAAATTGGAGAAATGATCTAAAATTAGGATGAAATCTAACAGTGACAAGTATCCAAATTCATACTCAAAATTTACTAGTTATTTGCATGCATGTGGCATTGACAGTAATAACTGAGCAGGTAGAAAATTAGCAGGAAAAATATCTAGAAGGGAAAATCCTTGAAATATTTTTATGAAACCTTCCCTGAGATGTAGCAGCAAGGCTGTATCTGAATCTCTTTCAGATGCTGAACCTCACAATGATGAATTTCAACGAGAATAATCAGTTTCATAAAAAAAAGGTCCATCAAAAAAAACCAAGAAACAAGGCATGCTTACCTGGAAATTAAGAAAACTTGAAACTAAATTTCAGAAAAAGGAGTAGATCTGTTCTGATCCCTGGGACTAAAAAGATGAGAATAGTTGCAAAAGTCAGCTGGTTTCATCAGGTGATCCTTTCATTTAGAAGCAGGATGACACGTAGGTTGGAAAGGAAACTAGAATTTCTATAAGTGAAGTGTATCAGAAAAGTTTGTAAGGCAAGTATAGGGATCACTGACTGGGAAAGCTGTAGCTGCTGACTAGAAAATTCCCAGATCTGTCCTGTTCTGCATGTCCAGCATGGCCTTCAAGCTGCATTGTCCTGCACTAATCCCTTGGCCACAGGATAAACTTACTAAGCTCACTGTAGCAGAGGAGCCTGAAGGCAGCTCCTACTTGGTACCATTGGTTATATCACCTGCATGGCCTCACTTATAATTGAAAGTGCAGGAAGAAATTCTTACACAGATATTATTTCTGTTTAACCGTAAAAAAAATTGATAGAGTTATTTCCTTGCAAGAAAATCCTGCAGCATCTTGAATGACTGAAATTGGAGAGTTTCTTCTTTGAATGAAGTCTACACTAAATGCTGCATGTGGATAAGAGGCCCAAGCAGTGCTACAGTCACTAGGGTTCCCAGCATCTAGAGGGATGTAAGATTATATATAGTGTTTTCTCTGTATAGTGTTAGCTCTAATAAATAGTATTTTATGCTATTTATGCAGAGTGCCTTTCTCTCTGGCATCAACATGGACAAGCATGTCCTGCTGCAAAACAACAAGTAAAAAAAGAGTCAAAAAAGCACTTTCCAGATATCATCTTGGATTAACCAGATGTGGATTTTTTTGTGGCGTTGTTTTTTCCTCACCTGTTTGTTTTCTAACACACTTCATTGTCCGCTACAATGAATGTAAATATAAATGTATAGCTGCATTTATCATAACATAAAATAGGTTAAGGGTATTTTCAAAATGAATGAAACCCTCAAGATTATAGTGATGTGGAGAGCTAGGACCCTTTTAAAAGTTCTTTAGCTCTCCAATGCATTTCTTAGAAGATCCGACAAAATATCATCCCATAGATAGTATTGCAGAGACAGGTCTGACAATCAGTAAAATCCAGCAGCAGGGAAGGAAGAAATGTCATTCAGTAGTAGGATGTGTAATCTCTGGCTAAAATACAGGATAGTGCAAAACTCGCCAGAACTGAATGCATAGTTGGGGTATTTGTCACACCTTCTTTATAAACCCTTACTCACAAGCTTGACAAACAGGAGTCTGAAAGGATACAGAGATACAGATACAGAGTAAAGATATAGACTACATGGTATGACCTTGAACTGGGAGACAAACTTGAAGACTTTTTAAAGCACCTTCCAACCTTAGGATTGATTCTGTGATGGGTACTCTCCTGTGTCTTATTTAAAGCATAGGTAGGAAAAAAAAGGGATTTTTTTTTATTTCTTCCTCTATTTCTGTAGAGTTATCTATGTACTTTAGTTGCTTTGCCTGTGACTGGATTCTGATAAATGCATTCTTGTACTACATTTTCTCTGATTTTAAGAGTAAGTAGTTCAGAGTGACAGAGGAAAAAAAAGCTGTGCTATTCCTTGGACAATTTACATTCTGATTAACTCTAGGAAATCTTAGGGGTAACTAGTAACCCAAGATCATTTTCATGGGCATCTGAAGAATAGCAGGGTGTTTCTGTACCAAACTATGTAAGCAGCATGATCTTACAGTTCTCACAATAGGGTCAGTGAGGGAAAGATGCCTCCTGATGACTAATACTAACAATAAATACCTGATAAAAGAGAAAATTACAGGGGGGAACCCTGGAAAAGTTGCGCTTTTTTTTTTTTTTTTTTTTACCACATACTGTAAATATTAATTACAAACTATATCCAAACACTCAAGAAATAAGTGTTTTCATTATGTAACCACTATTATATATAAAACTTCCAAGCTTTAAAAAACATCAACACTGCCACCCCAACCTGCTCTCATTAGTATGTATGGAGAAACTGTTTTTATTTTCTTCTTTGTACTTCATTTATATGAGGAGCGATTCTTATTTCTCTTTTGCAAAACATTCTTTCCTCTCGGATGGTAACTCTAATATAATCAAGTTAAGAAGTTATTTTCCCTTTGAATGTTCTCAATTTGTTTTCAATAGAGCCAGAAAAGAATGGAACTTTTCGCTAGTTTTATACATTGACATTAATTTGCTTCTTTACACACACTGACATTGCTATCATTTTGCCTTTAATATGTATGCTGTTTGGAGTACAGTTACGCTGTACAGAACTCCCCATGTCTGATATGCATAAACTTAATAAACTTTTGTGACTATATCCTTCCTTCTGTCCTTTCTAGGCCTTCTGTTACTGTAGTAGATCTGAATGCAACAAGTCTAGTTGCTTCTTGATTCTTTAGTTTAGTATGCCTTAAATTGATACACATTTTTGTATTATAAAATTGTGGAGAACTGGCCGTGGAAGCACACAGCATTTCAAACTTACAGAATTTCTATTGTGATAATACTTATTCTAAAGCTTCTAGGAAGGCAGATTTTTCAGATTTTTCTTCTCCAGTATCATTTCAAAATTTGAGAAGGTGTTTGATGACTTGCCTGTACACTGCAATATCAGTATATCTGAAGCTTCTCTCTTGTCTTGTATATCTAATTTTATTTCCTTTGATCCTTCTTTTTTCCTCTTTGTAGATATTTTGTTTTTTCTTCTTCTTCTCCCATCCCTGTGGTTTGCTTTTGTAATTTTCAATGACCTTAATTTTCATGTAATTCCTATCTATGCCACAACCTGTATCTTTGTTGGCATAATTTTGATGTGCCTCTACCAGTTACCCTTTTATCTGGCTATCTTATTTTGTTTAGCTTTAGTCTTTTAAATTCTTTCTATTGCTAGCATCTTTTTTAATCTTCCCTTAGTACTGCTTCTTGTTATAGCTCTTGATCTTTCATAGAAGAGTGACAAAGCTGACAGGGATGATTGCATATTAAATTTAAATTTAGAACAATAATAGTCATTTTTTACTCTGTGACCAGAATTCAACATGTGCAGCACAGCACGGCCTTATTTCTGCCCCTGAGGCACTCAGACATTCCAATGGAGGCCTGTGGCTACTCAGAATCAGTGACAGGTAAACTTTCAGACCATGTATGACCTTGTTTTGTGCCAACTAAACTGAGAACTTTTATGGATATTCGAGCTACTCACGCATTTCTGATGGAGGATTTAATTTGAATAAAGGGGTGCTAGCCTAGAAGATCTGGCATACTTTCCATGCATCCCTCACCAGGAAGCACAGGTGCCAAGCAAATGTTGGAAGTCAGTAGTGTCTTTGTCATTGATAGGTGTCATAGTTTGAGAAATAACGCGCAGTACCACACACCTCCTCCTTCTTCTTGGTGGTCTAGGGTAGGGCGTCCCTGCACATGATAGTTTGGTTGGAACTAGATGATCTTAAGATCCTTTCCAACCCTGACCATTCTATGACAATTCCATGATAATTCCATGATTGTTATTGCCTATTGCCTACAATAGACAGGCTCCAAACTGGGTACGTGCTTTCCGAAATCCCTTGATAAATAGCCTCTTCTCTAAGCAGATGAAACTAACATCTAACATTAGAGAAGTGATTCAGAGCAGCCCTGTGGAGAAGGACTTGGGGGTGTTGTTCAATGAGAAAATGAACATGAGACAGCAGCCCAGAAAGCTACCCGTATCCCGGGCTGCAACAAAAGGAGAGTGACCAGCAGGTTGAAGGAGGTGATCCTGCCCCTCTACTCTGCTCTCATGAGACCTCACTTGGAGTATTGTGTACAGTTCTGGTGTCCTGAACATAAAAAGGACATGGAACTGTTGGAATAAGTCCCAAGGACCACGAGGTTGATCAGGGGACTGGAGCAGCTCCCGTATGAAGATATGATGAGAAAGTTGGAGTTTTTCAGCCTGGAGAAAAGAAGGCTGTGTGGACACCTTTGAAAGAGCCTTCCAGTATCTGAAGGGGACCTATAAGGATGCTAGGGAGGGACTCTTCATTAGGGACTGTAGTGATAAGACAAGGGGTAACGGGTTCAAACTTAAACAGGGGAAATTCAGATTGGATATAAGGAGGAAGCTCTTTACTGTAAGGGTGGTGAGGCACTGGAATGGGTTGCCCAGGGAAGTTGTGAATGCTCCATTTCTGGCAGTGTTCAAGGCCGTATTCAACATAGCCTTTGGTGGCATGGTTTAGAGGGAGGTGTCCCTGCCCATGGCAAGGTGGTTGAAACTGGATGATCTTAAGGTCCTTTCCAACCCTAACTATTCTATTCTAACATAAAAGCAAATATCATGCATTAAGAAAGGACATACAAATTAAATATGCATTAGAAATTAAATTCCACATTTTAATGTGGATGAAAGAAATAAAAATAGGGAAAAGCATGAAAACAGACTTTTAGAATATCTGAGATATTACTTAGGCATCCTTGGTGTTTCTGCGTTTGTGTACTTGGGTTAAATTTCTTCCTGATTTAGAGATCTAAGAAGTTTTACACCAGAAATCTTGTCTGTTCAATTTATTTCTACTTTTTTACATATGTGTGTATATGACCACATGTGCAAAAACCACATTTAAGCTTGCATAATCTAATTAGGAGCAAAAATAACATACATATATATATAAATGCTGAGATATATGCATTGGGCATACTCTTCCTCCCTCCATATTGTTGCTGTTTGAGTAGTTCAAGAATACCTTAAAACTTTTTTTCTGGTTTCTTTATCTCATTGGCTTTATGAGATTTGGTTTTTTTGATTTTTTTTTTTTTTCTGTTTGGTTTGTGTTTTTTTTTTTTTTTTGGTTTTTTTTTGGGTTTTTTTTTTTTTTTTTTTTTTTTTTTTTTAGGTCTGCTTTCAGAGTCAGAGTTAACACAGTATACTGTAAGCACTTAAGTAGAGTTATAAACCCTATAGAGCTGATTAGCCCTTGGCTTGGCTTTTTGTTGTTTACTTGGTTTGTTTGTTGCTTTGTTTTGGGATATTTTATTTATTTTTAATATGTTATTGTTGAATGTCCCAATATGGTATTCAGTGTCTGGACCTACAAGTACGGGGGGAGTAGGTTCTTGTTTCAAGGACAGTTCTGTGGATTTCTGATTCGTAAATACTGAACTTGCATAGAATGACTGCTGAACTTCAGTTTCATTTCCATATGGTAGTTTGAACAAAATGGAGTTGTATAATTTTAGTTACTCCTTTATTGTATTTTCCCTCAGTTTTACAGTTCTCATGTTGCTGTTTTTACAGTGAGTTTGCATAGGGAGAGTATTTCTATCATGGTGACTAACTCTTGAGTCTACTTGCTGTCTTTGAACTCATGGCTTCCACTTCACCACTTCTGGCCCAGCTGGACACAGGTCCTATTCTCTGACTTCTTGTAGCTGGTAGAGTGCTAAGAGTGCTCAGCTTGAATTGAATCCTGAGATCTCTATCTTGGTAAAACAACTGTAACTTTGGGAGTAGCCTGTTAAGGTGATAATTCCT
>JASSUY010040163.1:8264-19793 GCA_032466535.1 Forpus xanthops | reverse complement strand
CAGCCTAAACACTCCAAGCCATAACTGTAAACACTGGTGTTATCAGCACTGTTCCCAAGCCGAAAATCCAAAACACACTGCTGCACCAGCTACCACTTAAAGGAGAAAAATGACTGCTGCTGCTGAACCCATGACAGATGTCTATTAGCATTCATCAAAATTAGTCCTTGTCTAACACTAGATTAAGAAGTGAATCCTGAATAGTTTTAAATTTCTGAATCCTTCAGTTTCATAAAAAAATGCCACTTAGCAGACTTCTTTTTTCTTTATCTCTCACATATGCTTCTCTGTATTCTTCCACATACTCTTAACAAAAGCCCCAAGATTCCACATTATTTTTTTTTATTATTTTCTTCTATGACTACCTTCTGTCTAACTTGAATGACAATTTATAACTGACTCATCTCTCATTTTCTAGCACTTCTTGCTATAGCCTGTAAGCATACATTTCCTTTGGGACCTTTTGGAGTTCTGCAGATCCACAAAGAGCAGACTATGTGTAATTTATCCCTCAGGAACAGCATATTCTATTCTAAGGAGTCCAGTACAAAACTCTTAACCTGAATTGCTCATAACTTTAAAAATCAGCTTTCCCTGTGCATTCATTTTTTTATATATCCTTGCACCTAATTAACACTAATAGTCAAAATCAGGTTTTCAGAACTGGGATTTTTGAAGCCTGAGAATTTCTTTGTATACCTTTTGATAAGCAAATCTTTGCCTTCTAGGTGTAGCTGTCACTCATTATAGTAAGAATGGTGAATACATAAGAAATTCATAAAGATAATATGGATCCAAGTACTGTAGTTTGAAATAAAAAAAAAAAAAAAAGGAAGAGGATGAGGTAGAATTGAAAAATTCTTTTAGATCAATTGCATATTTCTTTTCACATACTGGGTGAAATATGTAGCTAATATATATTGCAAGTTCAGTTATTTATTCACGTGGCCTAGGGAGGCAGCTGAAACTGTGTGGCAGAGTAGATTGAGCACACAGGAAAACTACTCTTCTTGCAGGAGAGAACTACTATGTGCTTTTACTTTGCAGTTCTTTCATTTCTATTTGTGGTTTATTCTTGCTTTGAATCTGTAATGCAATATGATCCACTCAGGTCATGGTGCCCATAAAGCAGCAAAGGTAATGAAACCATTCTTGCTCTCAAAGAGTTAGATATTTTTACTTCAAATTCTATTTTGGGTTACTGGCTATAGCTACCATTTGATCTGAAAATTCCTTAAGACAGTAGATTGCACCATATGATATATGTGACATAGCAAAACCAGCTCCAGTTTGGACTCTTGTGTCTGTTTGCCTGTTTTACAGTGGCATGCGAAAGAACAAAGATCTAGCATATAACAGTCATCGGCTAGGTTAAACTTGAGCTTCTCCAAGTTCAGGGAGGGGTTTCATGTGTGTAGTACGAAATATAACTATGACATTATTATAAAACATTGAGGTTCCCATAAATCTCTAAGTATTTTGTGCTGTGTCTGATCCTTGGCTTACCAGAAATGAGTCTTTCAGGCATAACTGTTCCTCTTGGTTAAAGAATTTCAACTGGGACTACTTGGAAGAAACTACCTTGAGAATAATACACTGAGAAGCTGCGTAATGTAAAGCAGTTCCTAGGTCCCCTGAAGATCACATGAATGACAGCACAGAGCTGTTGTAATTGACTGTTTATCAAAGCATTAATATCCTTATTCACTATCTTAATGGAAAATTTTGGAGCTCATTTCTCTACATTCAGGCTGAGATAGGAGACCAACTTGGCTTTTTGAGCTTCCCATGAATTGAATTTGGAGCAGAAGATTCCATTAGAACCTCTCTGTTCTTAATATCAACATTTGAAGAGAATCATAAGGAAAACATTGCAATTGCTGTCTCTCCATATATATAATTCATCAGCCTAAGGTACATGAGGCATATTGACTTGACATTGGAAGCGCTGTGGATTCCTCCCTGTTGCTGTCAGCTTCCTCTCCTGGGCTTCTTTGTTTCTGGGGAAAAGGATATCGTAGAATTGGTTGGGTTGGAAGAGACCTTAAAGATCATCTAGTTCCAATCCCCCTTCCATGTTTTGGGACACCTTCCACTAAACCAGGTTGCTCAAAGCCTTATCCAACCTGTCCTTGAACATTTCATATGATGGAGCACTGATATCACCTATCAGGAAACTTTAAGTAGCTGGTGCTGTCTAGTTTGTTTTTTCCCTCCTTCCTTCCAGCTTTCCTTCTCATCTCCCCTTTTCCATCAGCTGTTGATATTGAATACAGTTCTTCAAGAAGGACAAAAGAAAAAATGCTCGGTTTCAACCCTAAGCTGTAAACATAATGAGTGGTTGATACTGGATGTCCTGAATACTGGGACTAATAAGGAGTTACCTTTAAGAGCTAATTTACATATGAAAAGATCAATACTCCCTTCCTCTGGAAGAGTTGTTATGGTTTAAGCCTCTATAACTCACACAGTCACTCTCTCACTCCCCCTTCTTTCTCCCTCCCAGCTCCTGGGGGGATGGGGAGAAGAATCGAAAAAATGCAACTCCCACAGGTTGAGATAAGGCCACTTCAGTACTAAAGTGTAACACAAAACCACTACTGCTACCACCAGTAATAATGACAAGGCAAATACAAGGAAATAATATAATCACTAACCGCCTATACCCAGCCCTACCAAGCAGTGCACCCCCACCCTTCCAGGTCTCTGCTCTCTGTTTTTGAATCCTGGGCATGACATGCTGTGGTATGGAATACCATTTTGGTCAGTTTGAGTCAGGTGTCCTGTTTCTGTTTCCTCCTGGCTTCCCCTCCTCTCTGGCGGAGCATGAGACTCAGAAAGTCCTTGGTCAGACCAAATCATTACCAAGCAGTAACTGAAAACACTGGTGTTATCAGTGCTGTTCCCAGGCCCAAAATCAAAAACACAGCACTGCACCAGCTACCAAGGAGAAAAACGACTGCTGCTGCTAAAGCCATGACAAGAGTATAAAGCAGCCATCTCTAGAGTTCTAGGATTTGTTACTTGTGATTGGGATGGCATTTGAATGGATAAATTCAGCTAATATTATCTCTGACAAACTTTAATTGCTCTAATGATATACAAAGTCATCCTTTTCCTTGTAATTTGTTGCTCAATTAAGCCAAAAATACAGTTTGTAATGTGTCCACTTTTGAAGCAGAAGACAAAATCTCATTGCGATTACATCACTGAGGGTGGAACAACACTGGACGTACTGTCCCCTTTACATTCTTCATTCCTTGGTAGCTCTCCTTAGAAAGTATTGGGTGGATGGGTGATTACAGGTACATACTGTACAAACTATGAAATTGGAGGGAGGCAAATAAAATCAGCAGTCTCCAACTGAAATACAAGTTACTACTAGTAAAATCCCCTAAGATACAGGCAGCTTGAATGATGTTTATGTTCAGATTATAGATTTATGATTTACTCTTTCCAATATTCATGAATGCAGAGAATATTTGCCTTAGGCATGTTATATTAACAAAGCCTTGAAAGTGGCAATAATTGCTTAACACTCTGAACAACATAATTATATATTTTTGAGCATTTTAGCAATTGATTTAAGGATATATATGTATATTAAAAAAAAACAGTATGGCCTTTTCAAAGAGTAGAACTGCTCTTTCATCATTTTACATTTGAAAGTTGGTTTGCTTCCAAATAAACCACATTGCTTTCATTTTACATACATAGACATTTTACATGTCTTATCATTAATAAACCCCATGCAGTATAGGCTTAAAAGTTAAATTAAACTGAAATCCATGCTCCACTGATGTTCTATAGACATGCTGGGTTTAGAGCTGCTACAAAAAGAAATGTTCCTTTTGCATCCACAGAAATCAAATTAATTTCCATGCAGTGAGTCCTTCTGAAGAACGGAATTGCTTGGGCAGACTTTAAATATGTTGTGTAACTGCAGTACCATCACTTGATGATTTTTGTTTTGATTTGGTCTTTTTAACTGCCATTGTCTAGGTTTTTTTGTCAAGACTCTGCAGAGAGTATTAAATTCAAAAAAAAATAATTTAGCATTCAAAAATGAGTGTCTGTGTAAATAAAAAATAATTCCTCAGGCTTTGGTGTGAATCAAAATTCTCTTTAATATATTAAGAATGGCAAATGTTCATGGAAAGGTTTGAAAGTATTTGACATTAATAGTCTATGTTTGTGAATTTTTTTGTGACTGATCTACATTATTGATGGTTCATTTATTATTAAAAAAAAAGAACATGGGATTAGAAGCAGATATTAAGTGTGGTTCTGATAGTTTCTAACTATTGGGAGAAGCATATTATGGTGCAGATTAGCAGTAGAAAGGGAAGGAAGGAAGACTACAAAATAATAATATACCTAATTTAGGAATATTGAAAAACTTTATAATTATCTTATTTATTTCTGTACTTTTAACCAGAAATAAATATTTAGGGATTCAAGGGAAGGTTAATAGTTGTCTTTCTGTAAAGATTATTTATTGTTGTAAGGGTAAGGAATATATCCTACATTCTAGGAAGGTAGGGGTAAGGAAAATGAATGAGACTTCAATGCTGAAAGTTGTAAGCAGGAAAACGGCTTTTCTTTCTGCATAACTTTCCAATAGCTGTAACTTTAACATCTCTGGAACTAGTAAATTGTTGTACAGGCTCCTGCTTAGACTGGCTGACTTCCTCCAGCCACTTATACAAGCACACACACACAGAGACGCACACACAGACACACAGACACACATGCATGCATGTGTATGGACACATAATACCAGGGGCCTAGAAAACCCTATCCATGTCCACCAGTTTTTAAAATAATCTATGGAAAAAGAATCCATTCAAATAAATGGCATTGTAAATATTTCTGAAAAAAAGTTCAGCAAAAAAAAATGTCGTTTTCAGTAACTAAAATACACTATTTTAAATAACTTGAAATAATTATATGAAATGGGATATTTTCCTCAATTCCTGTGCATACTGGTAGATATGAAAACATCCCATTCTTAACTCCTTGGATTTTTAAAATATTTGTTAAGGCTAAGTGGAAAAATCTTATGTATCTCAGCGCCACCTCGATAAACTCCCATTGCTAAAGGGTTTAATAATAATGTAGATTGTAACAGCTGTTAAATTCAATATTCTTTCCAAGTTCAGATGATTAATTTTTGAAGTTTTATTTCTAAAGTTTTCCAGTTAATTGTTATGTGTTTTAATTGGGCTTCGGTATGTTCATCTTTTGATCACAGTGCAAGCAGCAAACCATGCTTGGCTAAATCTTGAATGTGTCTGTATCTTGATGGATTGTATGTGTGAGTATCACTCCCTCTTTCAGTTATTAGAATGGTGCAAATCGCAAAGAAATCACAGAACCTAACAGTGCTTCTCCAGATCTATGCTATGTCATAGCTTAAAGACAGTCTTGAAAAAATGGAAAGAAATAATAATCCCATTGCCCTGATAGCACTTACTTATTAGTCATCTAGGTAAAAGCTGAAAAACAATGGTATGGAAGTTAATTTGCATTCTCAAGGTGTTTCATGAGATAATTATATCTAGTTCATGTGTCTTCCAGAAATTAGATGGATCTCCCTTCAGTGCCTGTTTTCAAACTCAGAATAAAAGTATGAAAATTCTTGCACCTTCAATCTTGCAATAATATGAACAGGTTACATTAGCTACTTAATCTTTTATGCAGTGCTGGTATTGTGAGATTATTCTGAAGAGCTTTTGCCTCATTTAATCATCCTTGTGTATACCTTATTATGGTCATACTTGATCAATTTATTATTAGTCATTATATTATCACATTAGTGCCTTTACCATTAAAATGAACTCCATATACTTGAATGTGGGGTTGTTTGTTTTTTGTGGTTTTTTTTTTTTTTTTTTTTTTTAATTTCTTAAAATATCTACAGCTTTCAGTATACTTTGGAAAATCAGAAATATCAGTGTAATAGCCTACTACAGAAGAGTTTGCCTATAGTATATGACTTTCTAAACCCACACATTAATCTTGCCTTGATTGTGTATATACTACAACTGTGGTTATTCTATCCATGTAAATGCTGTCTTTTTACTTATGCTTAATTCATGTGTCCAATCACTCAATCTAAGTGATATATAATGAAAGGATTATTTCTGATTATTTGTGACATTGAAAGATTTCTTTAAACAATTTTAAAATCTATCTCTTTGGTGTTATCTAGTAGCTCGTTGTTCTGGTATTGCAAGAAAAGGGAACAGTTGATCATTACTGAGCTTTTAATTTCGTTTATTATTGATTAATAATTATTACTCTTTTCTGTCATCTTCTATTTGTGCTTCTTCTGTAATCTTTCCAGTCCTTCATTCTTCTGGAGCAACTCCATGTGTTCATCAATTTTTGTAACCATTACTTGAAGTTTCTATTTCTGCCACTTTTCTGACATGACCTTTTCTGTGTTGGCAAATCTACTTCAGCAAATTGCACCTGTGTGCAGCTGACTCACAGGGGGTGGTGCCAGGAGGAGCGGCACCATCCCTCACTGGTTAAAAACCTGCTTTAGGGAGCATGGGCAACCAGGAGCACAGGAAACAGGATGGGTTGTGGCAGTTCGTGTGGGCAGGCAAGCGGGATGGCCCTTGTGATCAGGGCCCTGTCTGGGAGCTCTCCTCTGGGTGCTCCAAGGGTGGCCAGTGTAGGTACCCAGACAGCCCATGAGAGGGGAGGCTGCAGGGTAACTTGGAGTGCCTGCACTGGTCTCCTGAAGTGAGGGTGCGCAACGGGCAGGACTACACGTGGTGCTTCCTGGTGGAGGTCTTCCTGCAGCAGAGGACTGAGCTGCGGGATGCTGTCAATAGGCTGAAAGGTGTTAGAAAAGCTGAGAGGAAGCAGCACTGCTTGCTACAGGCCCAGACTGTGCAGGGGCCTCAAGCGTCTACTGTGGCTCATAGAGGAAGAAAGGAGGTTGCTAACCCAGGAAACTCAGTAACAAAAAGAAACAACACAAAAAAGAAGCGGGCAATTAAAAACAAGGGGCTCCCCCCTAAATCTGTTGCCCCACCTAGAACAGCTTTGCTGTCCTGCAAGGGGCTGATGAGGAAGCACTTGCACCAGGAACAACCGGCTGATACACTGGCAAAGAAGATTACCACTGGTGCAGCCAGGAAAAAGCAGCAGGTCATAGGAGTAGGGGACTCTAAAAGGCACAGAGGCATGCATCTGTCAGCTTGACCCAATCTCAAGGGAGGAGTGTTGCCTACTAGGGGCATGGATCAGGGACGCTGCAGACAGGCTGCCTGCTCTAGCACGTCCCACTGACTATTACTCACTTCTAGTAATCCATGTAGATGCTAGCGATATCAATAGCAGTAGCCCGGAGAACATAAAGAAGGCCTACAGAGCTCTGGGAGAGCTGGTTAGGGGCTCTGGAGCTCAGACTGCTTTTTTTCATCAATTCTTCAGGATACAGAGGAGGATCTTAGAAAGTCTAGGAGGATTGGACACATTAATAAATGGTTAGAAGGGTGGCGTCATAGTCAGGGGTTTGGGTATCTAAAGCATGGAACTCAATTTAGTAGACCAGGTCTACTGGAGGCTGGTGGAGCTGATCTGACAAAGAAGGGGAAGAGTGGTTTTTGTTAGGAGGCTTGTCAGACTGGTCAAGGATGCTTTAAACTAGATGTATTGAGGGAGGGGAGCATCATTCCATCCCAACACACAGAGTCACTTGCCAGCACCTATAATAAATGCTCAGACCAATGCAGAGATAGTCCAGCAGCTCCAGCCAATGAGCCAGCTTCAACTGGATCTCAGCTCAGCTGCCTCTATACAAACCCCTGTAGCATGGGGACCAAACAAGAAGAATTAGAGATGTGTGCACGTCTACGAGTGTATGATATAATAGGCATCACAAAAACATGCTGGGATGGCTCCTATGACTGGAGTATTTGAATGGAAGGTTACAGGCTCTAGAAAAGACAGGCCTGGTAGGCAGGGAGGGGAGTTGCTATTTATATTAGGGATAGGCTGGAGAGCATGGAACTCTGTCTGGGGACAGGTGAGCAGTTGACAGAGAGTTTGTGGGTCAGGGTTAAAGGGAGAACAGCAATGGGAGATATTATTGTGGGGATCTGTTACAGACCGCCTGACCAAGAGGACTCTGTGGATGAAGTGCAGATAGCAATAGCCTTCACACTTGCAGGTGGTTGTTCTCAAGGCACCTTCAATCACCCTGATAGCTGTTGGAGGAGCAATATTGCTTGGTACAAGCAATACAGGAGGTTCTGCGATTGTGTGAAGACAACTTCCTTCTGCAAGTAATAGAGGAGCCAACGAGAGAGGTGCCATACTTGACCTCGTCCTCACCAACAGGGAAGGGCTGGTTGGAAATTTGAAGCTCCAGGGCAGCCTTGGTTCCAGCCATCATGAGATCGTAAATTCGAGATCCTCTGGACAGTGAGAAGGGCGTGCAGCAAGTTCACTGCCCTCAACTTCAAGAGAGCAGATTTGGCCTCTTCAGGAACCTGCTCAGTAAGTTTCCATGTGATATAACCAAAATGGGAAGGGGTCCCAAGACTCTTGGTTGATATTCAAGTGTCACCTACTACAAGCTCAAGAGTGTTGCATACTAACTAGAAGGAAGTGCAGCAGGAGGGCCAGGAGACTTTCTTGGATGGATAAGGAGCAGCAGAGGAAACTTTAAGAGGGAAAAAGAGGCTTATGAAAGGTGGTATTAAGGACAGGTGGCCTAGGAAGAATACAGGGATATTCTCCAGGAAGCTAGGGACCAGGTTAAGAAAGCCAAGGTGCAGATAGGATTAAACTTGGCTAGGGATGTTAAAGATAACAGGAAGGGATTCTGAAAGTATGTAGTGAATAAAAGACAAAGGACAATGTGAGTGCCTCCTGGAAGCTACCTGGAGAAGTGGCTATCCTGTATTTGGAGGAGGCTGCGGTTCTTAATGATTTTTATGCCTCGGCCTTCACTGGCAAATGCTCTGATCACACCACCAAAGTCCTGGAAGGCAGATGCAGAGACAGTGAGAATATAGACCCTAGGCCAATCATAGGGGAGTATCTGGTTCGAAAACATCTTAGGAACCTAAATGTACACATGCCAGTGGGACTTGATGAAATCCATCCATGGGTCCTAAAGGAGCTGGCAAATGAAGTTGCTAAGTCACTGTCCATCATATTTGAAAAATCATGGCTTTGAGGTGAAGTTCCCAATGAATGAGAAAAGGGAAAAATAACCTCCATTTTCAAGAAGGGGAAAATGGATGAGCAGGGGAACTACAGACAAGTCAACCTCATCTCTGTACATGACAAAATCTTGGAGCGGATTGTTCTGGAAGGCATGTTAAGGGACATGAAAAACAACAAGGTGGTTGGTGACAGCCAGCATGGCTTCACTAAGGGGAAATCCTGCCTGACCAATCTGATGGCCTTCTGTGATAGGGCTACAGAACTGTTGGACAGGGGTAGAGCAGTGGATGCCATCTACCTGGACTTGTGCAAAGTGTTTGACACTGTATCACATGACATCCTTCTCTAAATTGGAGAGACATCAATTTGATAGGTGGACCACTTGATGGATAAAGAACTGGCTGGATGTCCGCATGCAAAGAGTTCTGGTCAATGGCTCAATGTCCAGCTGGGGACCAGTAATGAGTGATGTCCCTCAGGGATCGGTGTTGGACCGGTATTGTTCAGCATCTTTGTCAGTGACATGGACAGTGGAATTGAGTGCGCCCTCAGTATGTTTGCCAATGACACCAAGCTGTGTGGTTCAGTTGATACGCTGGAGGGAAGGAATGTCATCCAGAGGGACCTTGATATGCTTATGATGTGGGCTGGTGCCAACCTGATGAAATTTAACCATGCCATTGTGCAGGGTCCTACAGCTCAGTCGGAACAATTCCAGGCACAGCTACAGTTTGGGCAAGGAACAGATTCAGAGCAGCCCTGCACAGAAGGACTTGGGGGTGTTGGTTGATAAAAAAATGAACATGAGCTGATAGTGTGTACCTGCAGCTTGAATGCCACGAGGTGTTCCTGCCCCTCTACTCTGCTCTTCTGAGACCTCACTTGGAGTATTGTGTGCAGTTCTGCTATCCTAAACAAAATAAAGGACATGGAACTGTTGGAACAAGTCCAGAGGAGGGCCACGAGGATGATCAGAGGACTGGAGCACCCCCTGTATGTAGCGAGACTGAGAAAGTTGGGGCTGTTCTGCCTGGAGAAGAGAAGGCTGCGTGGAGACCTCCTAGCAGCCTTCCAGTATCTGAAGGGGGCCCATAGGGATGCTGGTGATGCACTACTCGTTAGGGACTGTAGTGATAGGACAAGGGGCAATGGATTCAAACTGAAACAGGGGAAGTTTAGATTGGATATAAGGAAGAAATTCTTTACTGTAAGGGTGGTGGGGCACTGGGATTGTTGCCCAGGGAAGTTGTGAATGCTCCATTGCTGGTGGTGTTCAAGGCTAGTTTGGACAGAGGCTTAGGTAACATGGTCTAGTGTGAGGTGTCCCTGCCCATGCGAAGGGTGTTGAAACTAGAAAATCTTAAGGTCCTTTCCAAGACTAACTTTTCTATAATTCTATGTATAAATATATCTGCATATGAATATATAATGGAGGTTGTGAAATAAGTTTTTTGGTCGTGAATTTTCTGTCTTCGTTGCCTGTCACATCTACCAGGCACTAATATCATGTGCTTTGTGTAATTCTCAGTTCAAAGTAATTGCATCCATTGTCATCGTGTTTCATGCCAAAGCATTGTCCCTGCTCCTAAGTCACTTACTTTCTGACTACTTTAAGGGAGCAATAAGCAGAATATAGTTTATGTAACAGCCTTAAATACAGAGATTTAACTGAGAAATCAGAAGACTCTAGAGTTAATAAAAGATCTGTTCTTGTCAAGGGCATTATCAATTCACAGTGTTTCAGTTTCTGTAGTAATGTACAAAGGATTTATAGACAGATATTTTGTTAAATCTTATTTGTTAGCTTCATAAAGCTACTCTGTGTACTATTTTATATATATACTCTGTATATGTATGCGTATATATATATACTCTGTGTATGTGTCAGAATAAAAATAGGGTACAGTGTACATGAAGTGGATAAATGTAAAGAAAATTTTCCACTGTGGCCTCACTTTGTCCTATATACCATTATAATTTATACATACATGAGTTATAAGTCTTTCAAAACTTCTAACATATTTTGACTTTTAACAGAATAAGTCTCATTAATTTTTCTGATATTCATATTAACTATTTTAAAGTTGTATCTCTAAATATGTATGTTAAAATATTTTTATGGAAGAAAATATTTTTACCATAGAAAATACTTTTACCAATGTTTTGAAAAATAGTGTCTGCATGAGTACTGCAGTAGACTAACTTACAGTGAGTATTTGAAGTCATAGACACTTTTTCCTTCCTGGAAACTTCGATCTACCTGTTTACTTCTGTTCTTTTGTTTTAATATATATATATATATATATATATATATATATATATATATTTGTAATT
>JASSUY010040159.1:0-14293 GCA_032466535.1 Forpus xanthops | reverse complement strand
GGTGGTGAGGCACTGCAATGTGTTGCCCAGGGAAGTTGTGAATGCTCCATCGCTGGCAGTGTTCAAGGCCGGGTTGGACACAGCCTTGGGTGGCATGGTTTAGTGTGAGGTGACCCTGCCCCTGGCAGGGGGGTTGGAACTAGATGATCTTAAGGTCCTTTTCAACCCTAACTATTCTTTGATTCTATGATTATCTGTAGCAGAACATGGAGGAAATTTCAGCTTCTCCTTATATTTCTGAAGAATCTAAAAAGTAACATCCAACAGGCATGAAACAGGGAAAAAATACAGCTGATTTTTAAGAGTACAAGCCTGCAGCCATGGAAGCTAGAGAGCAAATGCAAAACCCATTCACATAACTACAGAAAACACAGAAAGACAGGAATGTGTGTTTCTTTGTGGCAGTTATCAGCACATCTGTCTTCTAGAGAAGCCTGCTGCGCTTCCACTAACAGCTGTATCCTGACAGAAATGTGGTAGCAAAGTCGTAAAAGAATTCAAGAAAAACAAATATGCAGTGAAGTAAACTGAAAAGCCTGAGGTTTATTTATTGCAGATAAGGACTTTCCCAGAGAAAATGATTTAGAATTGGAAGATCCTGTCACGTTTTTCATGACAAACAAAAAACAACAACAAGCACAGATTTTTGGCATGACATTAGGCTTGAGATTTTTGAACAACTCCTTTCTTTGCATGTAGAGACAATAATCCTGGTGTGATGGGAGCCAAGTCGCTGGCATGCAGCATGATTTCCAGCCACCCTCTCCTTCCACCCTGCAGCCCCAGATACTGTACAGCTTGGTGTGAAATCTTGGTCCCATGATTTGCTCTGTGTCCCTTCAGGTCTTTGGTGGAAAACAGGCAAACTAATGACCAGGGGTGAACGTGACCAGGCAAGAACAAAAACCACTTTGGAATGATTCTGAAGCATTTCCCTGTGTTTGGGTTGTTGGGTTTTTTTGTGGGCAAACAGTAAATTAAACCATCAAGGATATTTAAAGTGCTGTCCTTAGGCATAAAGTCATACCTAAAACCCCACTGTTGGGCTATATTTTCAATTTATGGCCAAAAAGCATCATTCTTGCTGCCACTGCTGCATTTCCTCTTCTTCATTCTCCTAACCTCACAAGTTTTTCCTTTTCCAGCACCTCCAAGCACAGGCCCATTCCTGCTCCATAGTGTCCTCCTCAGTAGGCTCTCATGACCTGCATTTTGACCTGGCTTATCTCATCGGTGGGACATGGTAGGGTTGGAACTGCCTCCTCACCCCCTGGGAACAGCATCCCTTGGCCTACGTGGCCAGTCCCACTTCTTTCCAGCAACCAGGAGGTGTGATGTACTCATATCCATATGCTGTCTTCAGCTTGAGTCTAAACATCAGCCTGAAGCACATCCCGATGAGCTCTCCATCCTGGCCTTAGGAGACCTGATCATGCGTCACAACTGATTTCAGTGGTAGTTAGATCATGCTTTATACCAGTGGTCTGCTGCCATCTCCATCTCACAGTTTGACTTTACTGGACACAAGAGGAAAATTCTTCTCAGTGAGAACAATCAGCCATTGGAATAATCCCTCCAGGGAAGTGGTGGATTCCCCAACACTGGACACCCCAACAAGGTTTGGCTGGATGGGGTGCTGGGACATATAGTTTAAGTAAGGCATGCTTTACCTAGAAAGGTTGGACCATATGATCCTTGAAGTCCCTTCCAGGGGAGGATTCTATGATTCTATGTTTAATGCTAAAGTTCAGCAAGTCTCACAAGGCAGGGGCTGTGGCCTCAAAAAGACAAAAGATGAATTGGGTGTTTTGCCATTTGCTCTTTCTACGGTTCAGCGAATGCCTTGACTTCCATGGCTTTGAAGTTTCTCTTCCTCAAGAGTGTCTTTCTTTATTTTCTGTGAAAGACATTTTCCTCTTGTCTAGCCTTAAAAATTTGAGTGTCTGGAAAGTTGGAGAAATTGCAGCTTTAGAGGAGCCTCAAGACTAAGCAATGAAGAAGGAGAGGAGTTTCCAGGCAGCCTGTAAATTCTTGGGGCTGAGAATGTATACTGGTCCAGCATGAAACCTGTGTAAAAGAGCACAGGGGCAAATGTGAAGAAACCCTTTGTTCATTAGGTTATTCTCCTCAAATACATGCTTTAATGCAGTGATAAATTAACAGTGTATGGTGCCTCTGTGTACATTTATAGGCCACAGCACTTATTACTGCCAGTGACAGCTGAGGTTCCCCACTGACCAGAGCCTGTAAAAGCAGGGAAGAACAGATTTGGCTTCACCACTGTTCTGAGGTTACAGGGAAAAATGTGGGGACTGTTTCTTTCCTTTTCATAAAATTGCATTTGAGGTTTTAAAATGTGAAAGGGAACAGTTAGAGAGAGCCACGACACCACTTTACAGTATTTACCATGGTGGTCATCATCGTAATCGAGTTGGATGGCACACATACTGACTGCATTTGTCCGGATTCATACACAGTTTTAGTATGAAAAGATAACGGCTTTTAAAAAATATTTTAGTTATATAATATACAAAAATATCTTTCACATATCAAATAAAAATTTAATTTATTTTACAGATTTAAAATGGATTCAGATGAAGAACAGCTGAAAGATTCAATTTCCTTTTCAGAGTGACATTGGCATATCTAAAAGGGAAGGAAGAAACACACACAATGTTGAAGAAAACAGCATTAACTAGATCTGAAGCGAGAGCTTTACAATTATGTTATATATTCCATTTTTTTAAATAGACTTCATTTCAATGCATGCAATCAGTCCAAATCTCCACAGACATCAAACTCATGCAGGGAAAGGGGAGCGGGTGCACGTGCATGTGTGCACATGGCTGGGGGGATGACGGGGGGGACACTCATGCGCCTTCTGCATTCCAGATTTATTTTGGCTTTAAAGGGAAAACTCTAATTAACAAAATCCGTCAAATGTGCTCTTTTCTGTTAGTTTCTATTTATAATTACCACAGGACAGAAGTTAAGCTGAAATACAAATTGCAGAATGAGAACAATCGGACTACATTCAGCCCAGTAACTCTGGCTGCTCCAGTGAAGAACCCGTGTGAGAAGGAAGGGAAAGTGCCTCTTCCCTCTGCACTTGCATCCATCCTTATCCTGGCCCTCAACTGCTTGAAAAGCAGTGTTGGGTGCTGTACATCTGTTGCGCACCACGACCTGGAGCAATGCTGTTGCAAAGATTTTCTAACTCCTAGGGGACTGCCCAAGTCAAGCAAGCACCAAACTGTTTGGTGCTCTATAAACACCTTGATGCCGGAGAGGGGCATTTCAGGAGACTGGGCAGTGCTGGAGGATGTTAACAGAATGAGCTAACATGCTGACAGCGTTATTCCAGTCTGTTAATAGTTCTGTTAGCCCTGGTGAAGCTGTTGCAGTACACTTGCTAAACCTGCTTATTTTGTTTGGGCATCCATCTGACCTTTCAAAGTTACTTTATCCAGTGTTTTTGAATAGCATGCCCACTGGTGAGTAAGTGAGTATAACTTTTAAGTTATGCATACGTAAATGGTTTAATTTCCGCTGTGACTCCTCTGCACAGGAGGTAATATGCTGCTGACACGCTTTGCAAAGCTCAGCCAAAGATCACAGTGCTACTCCCCAGCCAGCTATGCCATACTCTTACTTATACATCTGCTCTGGCCACATTTATCCTTGCTTAGCTCATAAAGAAACCCCAGTAAATCTCCCTTGAAACCAAATTCAGTGTCCAGGAATAGGTTTGGTCAGCAACATCTGTATCTCTTCTCTGCTGAAAGCATGCCTGAATTATCTGTGTGCCTCCTCACACTGCCTGTACAATCAGAAGCTAGGATACTTCATAGCCCTAACAGCTAAACCTCATTGCACTCTTCACTTAGTCCTTTGCCATATTCCTTCCCCGGTGCAATGTCCCTGTGCGATGCTTCCTAGCAGAAACAGCCATAAAACGTGTTGATAAATTAACTGTGGCCCCAATACCTCCAGGAGCTAAGAAAGAATCTTTTCAATAAAAACAATTAACAACACACAAAACTCGATTCATAGGATGGGAAGGCAATATTAAGGAAATTTCTTGTTCATTAGTTGATTAAGAACTCCAGGAACCATAGATCATACTGCTCTCACTGAGGCTTAGCCAAAGAAGGATGCAAAGACAGTGACATCTCTACTACAGATCATTGATTTCAGTGGTAGTTAGATCATGCTTTGTACCAGTGGTAGAACATGTTAAAATTGCTTAGAAATAGGTGAGCATGCATGGGGTATACAGTGATACCAAAATTAATATGTTTTACCACCATGCCATGGAAACAGACTTGTGCCCCATTTTGCATGGCCCTTTGCTGATGATGTCATGATAGTCTTTCGTAATTCACAAAACAAAGATTAATATCACGAAGATTAAGAGATTTTTCAGTTGCCCATGGTGTTGAACATCACCACTTTAGGCTACCCATAACTAGGCCTGCTCTAGCCCTCCTGTGAGGCCTTTCCCTTTGTCCCCATAGGCCCAGGGCTCCCAGTGGATAAGGCATGCAGAAAAGCCTTCAGGTCTCACGCTGAATTGAATTTAGCAAACAGCCCCAAAGCCTGATGTTTCAGGCCTCTCTACAGCCTCATGAGACACGCTCCCAGTGTATTTTTAGCAAGGGTAATGTGGTTGCCCTGCACCTATTAATAATTTGTCAGCACCTCAGATCCTGTTTCCCCAGAACAAGGAGTAACAGGCAAAGCCACTGAAGCAAAGGGCAGCAGCTCGCTTTTGCCTATTTTAAGGTTTAGTAATTTTCTCAGCCAGCCTACAATTTAACTATTTGAAGCAGAGATTTCTGTGTTTCTTTTAGAACTACAGGAAAAACACTTTAGCCACTTGTATGCTTTAACAGTGATTTTTATAGGATAAGGACACCCTGCCACACCTTGCTGTATCAGCTGCTGTTACAGCTATTTCAAAGCTTCATTCCCTCAAGTGCTCATGAAGAAGCCTAGTTACCACCTGCACCCCATCATTACAGGTCCTATGAGATGCCCTCAGCCTGAATCTCAGGCTTGGTGAGTACTCCAGCTTTGCTCTCCTGATGCATTTATTTCACCCTTTGCACTCAGCCATCTCTCTGCTGTGATTTGGAGGCAGAAGGGTCAGTTTTGTACAACCAAAGTAATTAATTAGATCAGTCTCTTGAGGCTTGTTTGTAAAGGGAAAATACCTCCTGGTATTAATTTGCTTCAATAATGTAAATGATGCATTTCTGGCTTGTTTTCCCAGACCGTGTTTCTGCTATTTTCACACTTCTAAAAAGGGAGCATACGGTGGTGCAAGCAATCCAAGTTTAGCCTGTGAGCTCCTAATAACCCTGGGGCCACAGCTCAGATCTAAACTCTTACTCTTTCCTGTTCGCACTGAACACTAATTGTTACATAAATACCTGCTAGTGCCAGATGAAATCCCACATCATGGAGCTGTTCAGGCTAACGTATCATAAAAATCTGTGATATCCACGCGTCTTTTTAGAACCTCCCCTATGGATCTTCTTTCTATGGCTGCTTGTGCCACAGTGGGATAACTGAGGCAGCAACTGTAGCCCTGTTACACGTCCTCCCCCAGGACACTTCTGCCACACATGGTATGAAAAGGGACAAGAGCAGAGAGGCATTTTTTCTAACTAGTGACATGCACCTAGCACGTGCTGTAGGTTGTTTTTAATAACATTAGAACATGTAATTGTACTAATGTAAGTGTGAAATGTAAAGACTAAGGTAGTTTTTAACTACAGGGAATAATTTCACTTAAAGGGAACTTCTGGAAAAATGTCTGTTAGCTGCTCTGACCTGTCACAGTACCATGTCTGCTGAGAGTATTGAATCATAAATCCTTGACTATGGTCAAGTTCATCAAGGTCAAAGTCCTACAGAAGGTGTGTCATGCAATACTACATGGGACTACTGCCATGCAGAGCTTTGGTGCCTGCCAATTACTAGCACACCAAATAACCAAATGCAGTTTTATGTATGTAAGAAAGACAATTGTCAAACAGCTACACTGCCATGTACCCCCTGATGTCTGGCTGAGCCCCACAGAAAATCTGCCTTCTGCATCAGCAAGAACAGAAGAGGTCGATATCGGTACCTCAAACAACTGTCGATTCACAATAGGCGACATCCATCAGATAAAATAATTAAGAGATCAGCTTTCCAAACCATGACCCCGATTGGTCAACAATGATGCAGGGTGCAAGCACTTGTATGACTGCATCTGTCAGGATGTATTAGGGCTGAGAAATCATTACCCACCCTAGGGAGGAAAATTAGCAAAGAAAACCATCCTCCCCCAGCATTAGTCTGAACCATGTATAAACGGGACTTACAACAAGCAGGAGAAGAAAACAGAGCAGAGCTTTTCCTTATTGATGGGCAGCCATTAACTTTCCACATAAGTTCCTGTAGACAAGAAAAAAAAAAGAGCAGATCCATGAGAACAGAGTTTGGGAATGGTGAGTTTTTGAAGAGAACTCCTTCTGGCCTCCTTAGCCTGCCTTTTGTGAGAAGTGGGTTTGACAAGACATGGGACTTGCTTCTTCCTTTTGGTTTTGAGGTCATGTTCCCTGAGCACTGACAGCTTTACGTTCAAATGAAACGAGAAAAATTACCCATTCATAAACTTTGAGGGCTTTTCCCTTTTTGTTGTTCCTGTTGTTTTCATTACCACTTCAGTTTCCTAGTAAAAGAATTCCTCACACCAGATGCTGCCTCTGGGAAGCCTAGCGTGTCTTTAAATGAATGTATAGACAAGTCTTTAGGAATTATTACATCTGAGCTAATCCTTGGCGCTTGTTACCGCATGGGGTGCTCTACAGAGGTGAATCAGCAGCAGGAGCTCTGTTTCACTGGTATAGAAGCAGGGATGCAACACTAATTCTAGATACTCGGTTCAAGGAAATTGTGGCCCTGATTTCAGGCAAGATAATCATTCCTTGAACCTCAGCATCTCCTTTTTACCCATTTCATCTTAAATCACTTTTTAATCAATTACTTTCTAGGTCTTTAATATACAATCCCCACTGTTGCATGTGATGCAGAGAACAAAGCCGTCTGTGGTGGGGAGGATGGCTTCTTTGTGCATTCCTAGGTCTGGTAACATTCTGAGCCTGTGGGAGGTGTTCTTTTTTTGGTAAAGAAGATGGAATCTTTGGCACAAGGAAGTGTCAGACAAATATATGTCTTATTTTGAAAGATCTTGTTAACGTCACTTTCTTTTTCTATTTTTCTTTAAAAACCACTGTGCTGGTTTTGGCGTGCTCATTTTTCTCCAAGTACTGCATTAGAATATAAGCAGTAAGGAAAAGTCTGCCCAGGTTATACAGCACAAAGGAGCATTCCTTCTACTTGATGACAGACAGCCACTGGGGACAGGAATAGGTAAGGAGAGAAAAGTCTTTGAAAACAAAACTTCATTTTGCTACCCCAGTTGAGTACCAACTGAAAGCAAAAGAAATGTACCTGTGAAAGCAAAGCATTCAAGCAGAACATTGAGAAAACATCCTGGAAAATCTAAGCTTCACTGAATGAGTTTTGCTATGAACTTGCACAAGATGAGGCATTTGCCAGCTTCACCCAAGCCATGCTACTGGTCCTGCTGCTGGTTACAGGGTACCCTGGTACCTAAATAGTCAGGAGCAATGGCTCAGGACATAGTGGGCTATGTAAGTTTTTATCTCTGCCTTGTCAATCATCTGCAAGCACATCTAGGCTCAGATGCTGAACACAAATATAAGTACAGCTAGTCCTCCTGGCTTACTCTTCATTTCATTACTAACTTAGCATAGATCTTCAAAGATATTTACACTTTTCAACAGCTTAGGAATCTCAGCCATACTGGTGGGCTTTACAGCCCCAGCATGGCCAATCCTGACCCTCAGGTATATCACCAGAGGACTGAAAAAATTATAGAATCATAAAATACTTAGGGTTGGAAAGGAACATAAGACCATCTAGTTCCAACCCACCTGCCATGGGCAGAGACACCTTGCACTAAGCCTTGTCACCCAAGATGCATTAATCAAGTTAAAAGCATTTGAGGAGTCAAGCTACATGCAGACAAGAGTTATTCTGACATTGTTGCAGGTTTCCTGGGTGGCTGTGGGTATGCCACCAAATCTCCATGTGCATCAGCTGCCCGACACTGGAATTGGGGATTTCACTTTTGTTTTCTGCTTTTACAATGTAATCCAAGTATAATTAATGCAATGTAGTGTCTAAAGGGCCTCGATCATCTTTGTTTTCCTCCCTTCCTCTTTTAATCTTGTTTCTTGTCCTTTTGTCAACTGTCCTACACTTTAGTCCTTATGCTTACACTAGGTTTTAAAAACAAACTCAAAACTTACATGATCTTTGCACATTACCACTGTGACCTCTGTTTGCACACTTTTCGAAGTGTTTCTGGGTCTGCAGCATAAATATACCTGTATGGGATCCAACAGGGATTATCAGAGAAGATGCTCTGGTCAAAAACGGGTAGTAGAGAAGATGCCCACATGCATACTTGCAAGGTGCACAAGTTCATCCAAGATGGAATGAAAACTGGGATTGGGTCACAATGTGAGTTTGGGGAATTTTGATGAGAAAGCCAGACGGTGTCCAGTTGCCCTTCACACCCATTGGTGGCAAAGGAGAGCATATCTATGCACTGTGAATATAGGCACATGCTAGGATCTAACCTAGAGACTCTTTCCTTCAGGAACCAGGGATGATTCTGCTGCCTTTATTTTTAGTTCGTATGAAGTTCCCAGACAGCAATAGCACTGTAAGTAGAAGAGAATCAATGGGTGTTTTTTGAATAAAAACAAATCAGAAAATAGTCCTGGCATTGCTTCCTTTGGCCTTTGTGCGCTCTCCTATTCATTCTTCAGCAAATGACTCATGCTGGGTGTGGAATCCCCCATTTGTCATTAAGGCTGCTTTGACTGAAAAATCAGAACTTAATGTGAAGCACACAGCAAACTGCATAAACACAGCAGTGGCAGTGGTTATCGTGAGAATGTAAAGCAAAATCTTAAGGCAAGAGGCAAAAGTTCAGATGGAGGTGACTCAGTTGCTGACTGTTTTCCTTGGCGCAGCATGCAAGTCTGTAAATAATAGAGTAAATTAATACACTGGCATCCTTTCAGCCATCGCTGTTCAAGCAAGAAGCAATTACAACCTGCCAGACATCCATGTGTTTCCGAAGGCCAGATGCTGTGAGGTAATCTCAGCCCCGGTGTCTTTCTGGGCCTGGTTCATGGATGACTGAAGACAGAGAAGGGTCCTCCACTGGCTTCCACAAATGTTAGCACAAGAGCTGTGGGCATACGAAACAGAAAACAAGAAGCATCTGTCACCTCAAAAGCAGGGAGCTGACAGAAATGCCAACCAGATTTCATCAGCTGCGTACAGGCAGGTGTTGCATGAATCAAAGTCTGTGCTTTGGTTAAAGAAATAATGCCCTTGGATGCTCCTGCAGCATCCTGGGACTGAAAACATGCACCATTTTACACCTGTTTTTCCAGTGGACTTCTTCCATTGCAGCATATTCAGCTGTGTACTCTTTCCAGATGAATTGCATATCTAGAGGAATAGCCGTGTCACTGCCAACATAGATAAATCACAGGGTGTCTGGTCTTCTAGCTGCAGAGATCACACACAGGGCCATCCCAGCACAGGCACAAGCAATGGACAAGACTGCTTTCTGTGTTGTTGGCAGGCAATCCTGTTTTCTAGAGAGAGAGGTAGGAAAACAACATGAAAATGAAGAGGCTAATGCTGCCTTTTAGTCCTTTGGCTGCTGGCTGATTTTTGTTGGATGGGAACATGATATCAAAAGCAGAGATCAGCCCAAGGCTGAGATCTTTGGACTAAATTCACCCTGACACAAAGTGGGAGCTGCTCCCCTCAGGAATTGTACCTGCCTACTTGTTGTCTGGAGCCTTCCCGTCCTGGAACATTTGTTCATAGGTTTTGCTGTGTGCTGCTTTTTGCTGTTTCGGCATCACTTTTGGGAACAGGGAGCATGAAATCTTCTGATCTTAGGCACAAAGGAGCAGAATGAGCAAACACGCACCCACGAGTCACAGAAAGGTGTGAAAATGGTATTGCTTTCCCCAGTGCCTCTCCCTCTCAGTGTCCTGAGGCACAGAGGCTGGTGGGGCTGTGCCATGGACAGCACCATGGAGTCCCTGGGTATAGTGATGCAGGAGTGTGGCCATGCTGCTGAGCCAACCATGATCATGGCAGAGACCCCACCGGCTGCTTCTCAGCAGCCTTTGCTTCTGATTTATGACTTCTGTGTGGGGCTTAGTAGTGGCACAGGGACAGCACAAAAATAGGCTGTGCAGACAGACTGACTCTGCGGCAGCGATAGCGGGTCTGTGTAGATAGGGCTTCCTATGGTTTAGCATGCTGCTTTCAATTAGAAGTCTGTCAGGAAAATAGTCATAGAAACCAACTCTATGAAGAATCTGTAAGCATATGTAGGTGCTGAAATGGGGGGTAGCAGGGAAAATGGAAATCCCTGGAGATGGCTTAGCAGTCCTAAAGGGAGCAACAAACGTTTTCCTTATAAAATAATGCACAGGAATACCTTGAGGTATTTGTGATGAAACATTTATCTAAATGTTTAATCCCTTTTCTCTCCATTTCTCTACAACTAGACTCAGTTGTTTCTGACTTGCTTTCTTAAGGTAGCCCATTAATGTTTTATATGAACAAATTTTGGTCTGTGTATGCTCTTGAATGTTATATGGCTTTAGCCTTGAGCGTTTGCTTATCATGATTTGCTCCATGTTCTCTCATTGCTCATCTAAACAACAGAAGTTATTTTTCTTCCGTACTGTATGAGTGAGCCTGCACAGATGGGAAGATTGTTTGTTATTACTTTGTTAGGAACATACAAGTGACCACGTAAGAGAGCCACGTTTCAGATAAGAGGGAATTCACTTATTTCCCTGACATATGTTTGGCTGTTATAAACCTCTCGCCCAAGGAAATCAAAGTACTCCCTGTATGTAGTTGTCACAGAATTCTAGAGTACGACTACCCATATTTCATCTATAAGAACATGGAGGAAAGAGGACACCATTGTGTGCCTTGGCTTACAAAGACAAAAGTTGGAAAAACAAAGAACTGAAGATGCATTTCTCTGCACCAAGGTCTTTTGTAGCTACTCATTTTTCCAAAACATCATCTTCTGGTAATTACTGAAAGAACACAATCATGAACTGGGGATTTTAATTGTTGCTTATCTATTTCCATAGTTGAATCTCTATAGTAAGATTTAGAGGTAGGTGAAGCAATGAACTCTTTGCTTGGTGAAAGTGTCCAGTGCTTACCCTGATCTGTTTTTCTGGAGGAAAATAATGCCTACCTGTCTGTCTGTATGACTATCTGCTTCTTGTGCTGCTATACACTCTTCATTTTCCCTTTCTTCAGAAGTAATTTCTTTGCTTATGTTTCACTAATTGAATATGTTTTATAGATCAATTTTCATTACATTGCATTTCTGCATCACCAGTTATGAAGATTGAGCCACTGAGTGAAGACCATATCTCATCCTGGCCAGGGGAGGTAATCAAAGAGATGGTTAAATCTGCTTCCTATACAGCCTGATAATTTTGAGCAATAATTTCTTTCTTCTTTTCTCTGTCATGACCCCTGTGAATATGACTTATTAATCAGAGCTTCAAATGAAAGAGAAAGGGAAAACCAAAGCTAAACACAGTACCATACTGTGGCTCAAATTAACAGCTTCAGTCAGTGAGCCTTGGATTCCAAATTGCAATAGAACAAATCACATTCTTAATCTTTTAATTAGCTTTTTTTAATTTGAGTCATATGAGGTTACACTTGATAATATAAAGCCCCAAGTGTGGCACTCAGCAGAGGGAGGTCCTGAACAATTTGTAAAAGCCTGCCAAGGACTTTCAGTTGATTCTTGGTATTTCTGAAGAAAAATTGGGTGGAGGAAAAAGGCCTAGGATTTCATAATGCTGCCAGAGATTTATCTGAAAAGCAGAGATTGTACCAAAACAACGGTGTGAATATGTTTATTATCTGTGCTCTATTCTGGATTCTTCTTTATATCAAAGTTCAGTGTAGCCAAGGCACTCAAGAATCCCAAATCTCTCAGAAATCATTATTTTGAACAGATATCCAGAAGATTTAAGTTCTTTTTACTTAGCTCTGGGAACTGAACACAAAGGATTCAAAGTTTAAAAGCCCTGAGTACTAAAATACCCCCCTTTTTTCTCTTACTGAAAATTAACATAAGATCACAAGAACAGGCACATTGGATAAGACTCAATGTCCAGCTAGCCCAGGATTCTGTCTCTGGCAGTAACAAATACTACCTACTTTGGGAAGAATATAAAAGTAGGCAGTAATGTAGTGACATTCTCTTAATATAGCTACCAGCATTCTGTGACTGCAGCTCAGGCAATTCCTGCACCAGAGATGGCATCTTGGTGTTCAACAACCCCTGAGGATTTTTCTTCCATTAATGTATTCAGTCGATTTTAACCCTTTTGGGTCTTTTAGATCCATAACATCCTTTGGAAATGAGGTCCACAACTTAGAAATCTGTTGTGTGAAGAACACATTTGTTACTGCATTTCTTATCAATCTGCCACCTACAACCTGCATGTTTTACCCCAGATTCCTTTGTTCTGGGAAAGAGCAAATGATTACTCCCAAATTACTTCTTCAGGTCTGCTTAAGACTTAATAGAGGTCTCTGTCATATCCTCTCGCGTGCCCTTTCTCTGGCTGTGGAACATCTATTTGTCACTCTTTGAATAGAAGTGGTGGCACATCCTTGGTCTGCCTGGTTGCCTTTCTGTGTAGCTCTTCCTCTTTTAGCAGTGAGTGGGGGAGAGAAAGCAGATCCAGGTGCACCATGGATTTATATGTATTATGACATAGTGATAAATAGCAGAATTATGTGAAATACAAAACAGCAAGAGTTAGCAACACTGCTAGAGAAAGCAGCACTGCTGACCCATTAGCAGCACAGGAGAACACACAGAATCTAGTTCAGATGGTGCTGTATGAGCATTATAATTACATTTGTAACTTTATTTCTATGAATTAAAAACAGCACACTTGTTATTGAGCCTGCTTTTGAAATTTTCAGTGTTATGGAAATGATGAAAGTATTATAAACTCCATTCTGACATGTCAGTTTAAGTCAACCTTTACTCATAACCCACCTAGGGTTTCAGGCTTAATTTTTGCTTTCAATTCCCCAAGCTCTGGTTATATTTTCAAGCTTTTAAATGAAATATTTCTGTTCCACCTTGGTGAAGATCGATTCAAAGGTAAGAACTAGGGAAAAATGGAATAATACAGATTCTTTTTCTGTTTTGAATAGCTCCTCAGTGTATCTGTACAGATGAAGCTCTCCATGCCAAAAGCTGAAATTTATCCTGGAATACCTCCAGTTACTTAAAACAATTTTGAGTGCTTTGGTAGAACTGACTGTGTGACTAATTTATATTAACCTAGAGACTAGTGCACAGGAGTGTTTACTCTGTACAGGTGATGGCAAAATCAGGGCTAATTCAGCACCACAGAGTGCGTTAAAGCTACAAAGAAGAGAGCCTTCCAGAAATCTTTGATTGAGTCTCCACATCTCAAAAGCATGAGTTATACATCACACATCCAGGGGTACCATTCAGCCCTCAGGTCACTATGCTCCCCATGGAAAGCAAGACAGAACCCCCTGAAATTGTACACAGCTTTTCCTTCTTCTTCCTCATCACCTCATGTTGGCAGAGGTACTGACTTCCCATTGTCTGGTTTCCAGTTCTCCTGGCATTTGAGGGATGGGTGGAGACTTGTACTGCATGCACCAAAAGAGTGAGACACAGAGCTAAGCATTGTAGTGTGATGTGCTGCAAGGTCACATTGCTGCCATATGTCCCTGTTGGACAACAGACACAGCCAGCTGGGGTGCTCGCAGACAGTGATTGTCCTTGGGATATAGAACCATCTGAGGGGCAGAGGAGAGGGCCCCAGCCCTGCAATGAAATACCAGCCTGCTTTTGACTTCAGAGTCTTGCTGCTGTGTCAACAGCACCTCTTAATTATGAGGTGCATGGAGCAACCCAATGATCATAGAATCATAGAACAGTTAGGGTTGGAATGGACCTTAAGATCATCTAGTTCGAACCCCCTTGCCAGGGGCAGGGACACCTCACACTAAACCATGCCACCCAAGGCTATGTCCAACCCGGCCTTGAACACCGCCAGCAATGGAG
>JASSUY010040158.1:0-38188 GCA_032466535.1 Forpus xanthops | reverse complement strand
TTTGAACCCGTTACCCCTTGTCCTATCACTACAGTAGCTCACTGCATTATTTTTTTTTTTTGTTATATTCTATTTTCATTTTCTTGTGCAAGAGGAACTGAGAGTGTAATGGCTTCTTTAAAATAAAAATAACAGCAGGAAAAATAAAAAGCCTTGGAGATTTCCTTTTAGAAAACCATCCAACTTTCCATCAACTATTGAATGCTCTTTTTATATAATAGTATAGTTTTAGCATTTAAAATACTAATGTGATTGCAGCCTGGATGCATGCATATGTATGTATCCATTCAAATATGAATTCCCTGAATTGTAAGGGAGGCGGGCTCAAGATGCAATTGCAAGCAGTCTTGTTTTGGAAGATTTCCTTTTTGTATGGAAAGCACCATGTGAGGTAAGTAACTGGTTTTTTGCTTTTTTTTTGTTGTTTTTTTATTATCATCTTCATGTCTGCATTTTCAAGAAAATGTCCCGAGCAAAAACACAGAACTATTGAATCAACCCTCAACTACCACAAAAATACAGGTTATTTCCTGCTGTTGGTCTTGCTGTTGTTGAGCTCCTTCAGCCTTTGTGCTGTGGCTTTTGAATGTTATATCCATGTTGTTGTTAACTGACATAGCACTCTATGGATGATCTGATGGCATAGAGAAGAATTGAAGGAAATAATAATTATTTGTGGCTATGTTTTCATCCATGGGAAAAACTCAACTGGAGGTTGGTAGAAGAAGGGGGTGACAGCACTCAGTTGGACTTCAGAACACAGTGCATTTTACAAAATACAGTTGAGTACTGCTGTGCTTCGCCTCATCATCTTGTGCTGGTGACTCATTTCCATGGTATGTCAAAATGCACAATGATGGAGGACTCAGTGTACAGGTATTTTTTCAAAGTGCTGTCAAAGTATGAGATAGTTACCCTTATTACTAACAGTAACTTCATAGTCTGCTTTACATTTGCAAGGTTCAAAATCTATTTTTCAGTTTGAATATACCACGTTGTCAATTGAATAATATACTTTTCATAAATACGTGATTCCGTAGGTACATGGAACCATTTTTTATTAATTTTTGGCAACATTCTCTGGTGCCAGAGCTGTGGTGAAGATTTGAGGATTTTCGGATAACTGAAGTTCTTGTAGAATTCCAATGAAAATACCCTTTTGTTTCATTGAAGCATTCCTTTGTAAATCAGTACCAGCAGCATATTCGTGGGAAAATGGATCTGCTTGTGCAAAATCCTGGCTTTGAGTATTTAACCTTATTTGAAGGGATTATGAAGCATATTAAGCAGGGCAGGATTCGGGGCAAGGTTGCTTTAAAGGCTTCTGGGTTGAGCTGGCTTATGTCCCCCCATCCACTGAAGCAGCCTGCACCAGCCAGACTGCTAGGAGAATATATGGGGGATTTTCTGGTTTTGGTTTTGGTTATGTTTTTTTTTAAGACTGTGATAACTCCATCGTAAAACTGTATTACCGATGAATCTGAATATAGTGCTGCCACCTTCCTCCTTGCTGTCTTGCTTTGTGTGGGGAGAAGTATTTGTGTGATTGTGGTAAGCTGGCTGAAATAACTTGTCTAGCTCAAAAGCCAAGTTTGGCTGGTCTTTTGTCTGGTTAGTTGCCAGCGGGATCAGTTCTCTCATCTGGTTTCTTGTCTTACTGCTGGTACAAAGGAAATGGTGAGGAGTGATGCTTTGAGCTGGGTTAAAGCTGGTGGGAAACAGCCTGAGGATTCTCATCTTACCTCCACTGGCATTAAAACAGATACTCTCTGCCTTTTTTTGAACATCAGGTGCCCTCTGTAGTAATCTTTTCCCCCATAAAGGTGTTTTTATGAATTACCTCAATGACAAATAATGGAGAAAAAAATATAAGCAAGCCAGAATTTGTGAAAGAGCCCAAATCAATGAAGTTACTTGAAGAGAGAGAAAAGGAAGAGAAAGGAAAACATGAGTAAGGAAGAAAAATTTAGTTTCTTGCTACCAAGCAGTTATTTTAAGATATGTCCTATTAGAGGTACTAGAACAGCATCTGGCAGGAAGCAGCCTAGAAATAATTATTTCTTCATTATAAATATAATGAGAAAGTAATAAAATAAGTTGCTAATGTCCTCTTAGAAGCATTTGTGTTCCATTGAAGTTGTTTTCATTTAAAAAGGATATTTTCATCATCAGATAAGAAGAGACAAAATGGTAAAGGAAGAAGATTGAGTTGTATTAAATTTTACTGTTTCTCACTGCTTTAGTGCATTTCTCAACAAAAAATGTAACCAGTAACAATTTTATCTTTCTAGAGTCCATGTATTTAATTTTCAGTAGTTTTATATTCAAAGTAATGAAGCTGTTTGGAGCTTTTAGCATTTAACTTGCTTTGTGTTTAAAAGACTGAATACAGAGATTGCTACTTCTGGTTTAATCCAGTTATGGGGCGGGGGGGGTGGTGGAATGTGAGAAAAAAGCTTTCCTTACAGTAACAGTCAGTTTTTGGAAGTATCATGCCTTCCTACTAAATCTGAAGACTTAATTCCTATACCTAAATTTTCTGAGCATTTCCGATAATCTGGTCAGTACTACAGCTTGTGGGCTGCAGCTGCATTTATGGTAGATATGTCTGAAAATGCACATCTACAACCTCAGCATAGTGTGTATTCTGTGAAAGGCAAAGATGCATTCGTAAACCACTAAGTGCATAAGGCTTTTATGTTGCTGACGTGGGAAAAGGCGGGAATCTATGGTCAGAAATAGAGGAGAGGAAGGAGAGTGAGACGCCTCTTTCAGACACAGATCTTATATTGGGTTAAGCCACTTATGAAAATGCCAGCTAAACTCTTTTCCAAATAGGCGGCTTAGGCACCAGCTGAGTGCAGTGTGGAATTCAACACCAACTGGGAATCCTGCCTGAGGATCAGCACAGTTAATCTGTCCTAAGGTTTCTGATGCAGTGACTAGGAAACTGGAGAGATGTGAGCTAGCAGTTGCTGCCTGCTGTGATGCATCCATGTTGCTGTGCATCTAAGCTGTACCACGGGGTGTCAGCATCCTTGGGTCACTGGGGGTGGGATGAAAAATGCTTTCTTAGAGTACAAAATAGAGCAGACTGAAGCTGATCTTCAGTCTGACTCTTCCTTCAACTCAGCACTGCTGATGCCCGCTAACAGCACTGAACATCCCCAAAGGCGGACCAAGGTGTATTGCAATCTTCTCTTTTCGTGTCTGCTAAATGTTCTGATATAAAGCGTGGTGGGAGTGACAGGTGCACATATGGTAATGAAACAGAACATGCTTAGTGCTGCTAACTGGCAAGTACCCACAGCCTCATGTCAGCAGTTAGTGGGCCTTCCAAGAAGCAGACTGCATAACTGATCTTTCATAGGTATAGTTATTATGCCCTTACCCCTTCTCTTGTAGCTTAAACATCGGAAAAGGGTTTTTTTATTTGCTGCTCATTATCCATTCTTCTGTGTCTTTGTGAAGGAGAAAATCAAGCTGAATTTTTCTCTGAATTTTATTTGTAGCGATTTCACTTAGTAAGGTAAGATATGAATGTATGTTGGTTTTCTAGTTAATAAGCTAGTTAATATATGTTACTGTGAGAAAGGTGCTTAGTTCTGCGATATTCAGTAGCCATTTCAGAAAGACATGGATTGTATTTTTTTTTTCTTTTGGAAAATGAGATGACTGCACATGAATAAGGTGGGATATCTTGTAGAGAGATTTAAAAAGGCTGCTTCTCACTTCTACCTGGATATCATATGCATAAATATGGTGAAATCAGGTAAGAGAAAACATGTAAGTAAAGTCTTTCTTTGATCTTCATGCTTTCAATTATTCTTATGAAGTACACAAGTTAACAGTTTCCCTATAAGCTTTCAGGTTTTCCTGTGCCATGGGGTGAGTACAGGAGGCAATGCCTTTTCCATCAATGCCTAGAAATTTTTAAGTTCAGTTCATCAGTCGAGTCAGGAGAGCACTTGGTAAGTGCTGGCCTTGCTGAGTTAGGAACATGATTTTGTAGGTCTAAATTTGGTCCTGATGGAGTAACCTGTTCAGCAGAAGAGGGTAATCCCAGTTGTGGGTAAGAACCGCTGAGGCTGGAGGCCATTACACATTTTGCTGAGGCAAGACATGAGACTTGAATTAGGCTTAAGAGCTGTTCATTAGCTATTTAAAAACCGTGAAGTGTACAATCTAGAAATACACTTCAGCGTGTCCTGCTACTTTTACACCATTTGGATTTGTTCTGGACCTGTCCTTGACTTTGCACCCTTAGCTTGCATTAAGTTGGGGAGTGGCAGCCACTGGGATGGTATGGTGAGGGTTTCACATGCCTTTTGCTTGGATGTGGGCTCTCTCTACACTGAGCATCACCAGGGTGGACCAGCAGAGCCTGGGGTGGGAGGCATATCCCTATGCCGGTGGCAGATAAAACCTGATATCCAAGCAGCGGGGTGCAGCGTGCGTAGGGTTGGAGTAGTGAAGCAGTGGTTTTAAAGTTTGTTGCACGGGTTTCAAGCTCCAGCATTAGTGCAGAGGCAGAATGCACTTTGGATACTTGAAATACAATTCAGTCTTAGAGCAGACAAAAGATTTCTCGGTTTCTAGATTTTCTGGATGAATACTATCAGTGCCCACTTATTCTGTGGGACCATTTGACTTGGATTCATGTGAAGAGTGTTGCATCACTAGCAAAAATACAGAGCAACAACAGTATTTTAAAAGCCTGGCTGCACAGTGTTTATGTGCTGACAATAAATAAATAATCTCCTTAATAGTTGCCTCAAGTTCCTGTTTCTCCTCACCTTTACCTTCAGCTTTTGAGCTCTGCTAATGCTGCCAGTTCTGATATTTCAAATTGCTGAGGAACTTCTGTGAATTCAGTCCATCTAACAAATGATGTGGAACATCCTTTTTCTCGCTCTCTCAACTCCCAGTGGTCAGAGAGGCAGACTAGGAGATACTGACTTCTGTGCTAATTAAAAGTTTAATAGCCATACCACATGAGGAGCCAAAAGAAAAAGAGTTTTTAAGCTGAAGAAAAAGTAAATAAAACAAGAATATGGTATTTACTGTATTTTAATTAACTGTAAGCTTTTATTTTCCTGTGAAGCCCTGTCCATTGCAACCAAAGTGTTTGGGTTTAAGCATAGACTTTAAGAGATTGTAAGGAATATTCCCAGTGAAAAATATGAAGTTTTTTGAAGTATTTTTATCTTTGTTTTCTGTAAAAGCCATGGCATGCAGAAAATGCACACTAAGGCAGCACACCCTCTTAGGAAAGTCCTAAATCCCCTACCTTCTCTGTCAGTGGTTTACTACTTCTGCAATATGTGACCTGTCCTAGATACATGTTGCGAGAGTTTCTGTGCCACGCTAAATTCTGGTGTTTATCCCTTTGTATTAATTCAGACATGGGGGAAAATCTGAAAGGAAATCAAAGCATTTCAAATTTTTGGAGTTGAATTTCTTCACCCTATTCTTCATGCATATTTTTGCTTAGAACAATGTGGCTGGGAGGATTGGAAGAATCAGAGGTTAACTAAATTGTCTGAATGCGTATATTCAATGCTGGTCACCTGACTATACTAAGGAACTTAAAAGGTGGTTTGATAGCTGTCAACTTGTTTTGCTATTGTGCAGCTTAAGTGTTACCTTCCTGTATTATGAACATCTGTGTATTTGGAAAATAAATCCATCTTGCAAGAAAGATTGTGCAAAAAATTGTTCCTATTATACTCCAGTGTATATTGCTGATGTCAAATAAAATACAATTGTGAGAGTTCTTAAACAGTTGTCTTTCTAATTGTGGCCTGAAGCAGGAAAAGGAAGGAGTATAGTAAACTTTGAGATGGATCCTCCTGCAGTTATTGCTGAAATATTGGTGGTGTTAGCTAAATGAATCAATCGACCTGAGGCTTTATATAAGATAGAAAAGAGATGGGTTTAATCAGAAATATGATGAATAATATTGTATTAAGATGGCATGCCAGTCTACTGCTATATCATTGTCAAGACATGTTATTACGTTAACAAGTTAAAAAACTAAGTAAATTGCCATGCCTCTTCCAGCAGCAGAAACAAATAATACCCATAAAAGCAGTGCCCGCTTTATTCTCTGTCTTTTTAAATTTAGTTTTATTTTTTATTGCTGTGAGGTAATGTAACACTTTTTGCCTTATCTGACAACAGGCCAGTTGTCAGCTGCTCTAGTTCTTGACATGACTTAAATTTATTTTCTTATGTTCTGTGCTTGGGCCTGGTAAAGCTTACATGCATTTAAAGGCGAGGACTTGCAAAACCTATGTTTCGGTAAGGATGAAAAATGCCTAGCAATGAGTATGGGTAGAGAGAGATGTATGGAAAAATCATTTCAGTGTGTGTGGTTGCCTGTGCAAGACAAGGAGTGGGGCACCCTCACCTCTACTGCTAAGTGTGGCTGGAACCATCAAATCTTTTTGCAGGCTGAGATGAGAGCTGTCAGAATGGCTTACAGCACTGCAAAGTGCTGTAATTGCTGCTTGCTTCAGGCACAGATGTTGGTGCCAAGAAATCTGCTGTGTTTGACAGCCACAGCTAGTTCCTAGATTTGGGAGACGCTATGTCCTTTTCTCCTGGCTGCTGTGGCTGTGCTTTTTAAGCCTGATGCACAAATCATATGTGCTGCTGCTGCTACTTAATGCTCTATGGCATGATGCTACCCCACAACCCATGTTTTATTAATGGCTCTTGTATTAATTAGGCAGGGAATTCTGCTGTTAGGCTACGCATGAGGCCTGTTTAGCTTTCAAGGAAAGTTGCCATTGGCTCCAGTGGATGCTAGATTCAGGTTTTATGCAAGTCAGAACTCTTCCTGTAAAAATAATTTAGTCCCATTTTACTGCTTAAAGAAAAATGACTGCTGCTGCTGAACCCAGACAGCTGAAAGCAACTAGGAACTTTTTTTTTTTAGGGTACTGCAAAGTACCTCCTAAATTAATTTTTCATGCATCTTCATGTATTGGGTGTGATTAGTATTTCTTGAGAAAATTAGGATCTGTTCCTCATAGTTAGGAGCATGAGAGTTCTGTTATATGTATATGTTCAGTTTGAGTTGAAGGAAATTGAGCCTGTGTTTGCTGTCTGAGCAGTTTCACTGTGGACCTGCACAGTTGAGGAGGACTCAGTTGAGGAAGTCAGGATTTGGTTTTTTACCTGCCACTGTCTTCTGTCCTTTTCCTCCTTCCTTTCTGCAGAGCTTAGTCTCATAAATGTATGCTGTGATACTCTGCTGGAATGATCCTGGAGAAGAGACAGGTAAGTATGTCCTTATTTGAATAAAGGTCCTGGTCCCAAATGTTGAATATTGCTGTTCATCTAATGAGCAGACTCTGACCTGGAATGTATTAAAGGTAAAGCCAGCTCAGCCTGTTAGTCTGAGATGATAAGAGTAAAATTATCTAGGAAACTAACCAGATGACAGCTCCAGATATAAGTGAAGGAACACCTGGGAATAGACTGGATGTAACTCACATGGCTTATTGTGCCTTATTCTAGCAGGTGTCATGTCAAGATGACAGCCAGCCGAGGCACAGAGAAACAGGTAGTTGCATTGACTTCACCCTGGGAAAGCGCGCAGCTGAGTGAGGCTGGAAAAATGTAAGAGACAGGGTGAAGGGCAGCCCCAGTTTGAGAGCAGGAAGGAACTGACCACAACCCGATGTTCTTAGGTGAGGGAATACAATGCAGGAGCTGAAATGATTAAGACAGCAAGACATAGAAAAATTATATATCAAAAGCTTGTTTTTCAACTTTGTTGGAAAGCGATGCTGAAGGGTAGTCTTTGAGAGGAGTACAGGTTTTATCTGTATTGTTGATCTTGCTTTCATGCTGATGAAAGCCTCTGGACCAGAATTATGTTGCTGCCCTGAGGGATAGTGTGAAAGGAATCTTGCTGGAGAACTAGCAGATGTGAAGCCATAAGCATAAGACGGAAAAGACGTTCTTGGATGGGAAATGTGTCCAAACATATTCACTGGTATTTACAATTTTGGATATATTTTCTATATAACTTTTTCTGTTTCCTCTGTGGAGAAAATGAGAAAATCTCATTTTGAACTGCAGAAAATGAATTAAAAATATATTAAAGTTTTTTCTTTTTCAGATGACAAGAGGCTGAAAAAGGAATTAACTCTGAAGTGTTGTTCACAGCGTAAGAAAGCATGACAAGATGACATGAACAACTGAGGCTCCCCAGTGTTGTAGCTACTGGGTGGGTAGTTAAACTGATTACTGACTGAGGTGGTGCTTATGTAATTTCTTCACACGGTTAATGTTCAGAGAACTTGCCCATAAAAGGCCTTCTAAGACTCCTGCCTACAAGGTGTATATGGGCGCAGGTTCCCAGTTGACATAAAGTAACTGTAAACATAAAGCAACCATAACCAGTGAGCCATTATAGCAAAGAAGCCCCATGGTGTTCCTTGAAACATGCTAGAAGGTGTTTTGTTTTGGGAGCTTGTCTAGGATCTGGCAGTGACAAAGGTGCATGATTTAGTTGCTAGTTCAGGGGATAGCTTTGAATACATTTTTCACAGTGTTTCAGGTTCCCTCTTTGGGCAACCTGTGTGCTCAGGGTGCCTTAGCCCCAAGTAACATTGTATGTGGAGTAGGAATAGAGAGGTGTTGCAGGGCCTGACGATGTTGCTAGATTTGGCCCTAAATATTGCTAAAATGGCATCTGATAAGGCAATTTATTGCCTTGAAATAAGGGAACTGGACTCAATTGAAGAGGCCAATGGGTTATTTGGGTAATATGGACACGGACCAAGCTATAGGAGGATTATTTTTCCCCAGTGACAAAAGCATCCTGCGAGCTCCACCCCAGCTTTGTTGCTAAATGCTATAGTGGTTTTGATACTTGGCTCAAAAAGAGAGTTTGTAAAGGCAGAGGTAGCCAGTCAGAAGTGCAACTGGCCTGATTACATACCTGCATTATGACCCTGTATGGGTCTGTGCCTGTAAAGTTCTGGATTAACACACCCTGGGCTAAGGGCTGGTCATCGCAGCTTTTTAGGTTCCCCTCAGTTAAAGCTAACATTCAAACCTATCATGGAGTTTGAATTAAACCCAAGCAGATGCTGCTTCATGATTACGCCATTGCAAAGGTCTTTCTTCCTGCATTTTTTTCTAGGAGTAAGGAAGAGGATAGAAGGGCAGGTGACAGGGAAGTAAAGATGGGCAGTGGATGGGAGGGAAAGGCAATTCTATTCTCAGGTTATCTTGACATAATTTGAAAAATATAAAAGATAAGAAAAATATTTGTTTTCTAAGGTTATTTAAGGTTACTGCTTTATGTCTTTTTTTTTCCCCTGTAACAAATATGCTGTGGAACGCAAGTCTTGCTAAAATGTTTAAATTTGGTTATGTCAAGACTTGGACTGATCTCTAAATTAAATCTTTCTTTACGTATCCAGCCTCTGCCCCAGTGGATGTTGTGGTGGTTGTTCTGTCAGATGGGAAGACCTGACCTACGACGGCCATAGGTTACAGGTGCTCAAAATAATAGTTGAGGGAATGAGCCTGAGCATTCTCTTGTTGTTTCATGCAGCTTGATTTATCATTGCCTTGATCACATTCAATCAGATTCATTGAGTAAATTATATAATGTGAACAGCTCTTACTACCATAGAGCAGGGTGCGCAAAATTGAGCAAATTAACCAAATAATTTCTTAATTGTGTGCTTAATTCATTGTCATGGATTTTCCCCGTGAGTATTAGGGATGTGCTTGCAAATGCATTCCTGTTGTGTTTTTCTGTAACCATTATTTTTGGGTTTGTTTTATATTCAGTTAATACCTATTGCATTTTTGTACTTCAGTTTAGGTGGCCCTCACAATTAGTTAATTCAGGTTACATATAGCTTTATGTTGTGTTATTAATATGTTTATTTTAAGAGTTTTTTAGGGAAAGTTGTATAGAATAAAGCATTTTGTACCAGTTACAAAGAAATTAGAGAAGTACAGAAGATATTTTCTGCTGTGTTTGTGCTGGAGGCACTGAAAAGTGAGGTACACATTTCCTCAACTAACCTAATAATTGGCTTCAGTGGGACTTGAAGACATGCTCAAGTGCTCTCCTGAAGAAGGATGCTCTAGTTAATCATGACTGAAATTGCCTGTGAAGTAAATAATGTTTATGAAGAGTTTTCTGAATTATGAATTAACGCAAAATCAATTTGTTCTTGTTAATTTTGTCAAAAGTTACTTTATCATAAATTGTTTAGGCACCTAGATAAACCTGACGCAGATACCTGGTGTGGAAGAGAAATAACTGTGCTTAGATATTAATTTAGTAACTTTTGTTGTCACCTGCTAGTGAAGTAATTATACTCTGAAGTCCAGTGTTTGAACAGTGAAACAAAAACATAATTTTATTTCTTTTATTTTTTTTTCTTCCTTATTATATCTGTACTGAAAGTACCTAAGCTAGTCTCTGGAGTGGTTTTAGCTTGCACCAGCTAACCAGGTGGTTTCTGAACACAGTCTGGGAGTTCATGAGGAGAGCTTTCTCAGTACATAGTTGCCCTCAATGGAAGGCAAGAGAAGTGAACACGTTACTCAGTTCACTGCCAGCTGGCCTCAGCAGCAGGCCAATGTCCTGGGCAGGTTTAACCTATTACATAGGTGCAACAGAATGCAGCAGGGTGGAGAAGTGTCCTTGTGTTCCTTAAGAGACTGTTATTTTACCTGGTGATTTAGCAGAATCTGTATGGAGGAATGCAGCAAACTGTGTTGAAAGCAGATTTTTTAAAAAGCAGTTGTAGAGGAAAATCTCATTGGGTTATAATAATCCTAGCTGAAGGCCAAATTTAGCTATCATTAGTGCATTGTATGCTCTTATTACCTGTATTTCAAAATGAGTTGACATGTATTACTGCAATTAGATCCTTCAGAAATGCTTTCCATTCTCTAGGAAATTACCCTAACACGTTCCCTCGTTTTCAGATAAAGCCATTTAGTGTTTTGGACATAACAAGTAAATGATCTTGCTGGTGCAATCTCATGTGAACCTCGCAGTCTGTGATCACGTCTGAGCAGTGGTATACAGGTACATGAGATATACCACAGCTTATTCCACCCAAACATACAGTGACAGCACCATGAATCATCAACCACATGGCCAAAATACACATATTCTAGATAAACTCTTCACTTCTTGAAGTCTTTTAGGGCTGACAGTAGACAGGAAGTCTTCTGGCCCTTGTATGCAGGTGCCTGATATTGCTGCCTTGCAGATGGCTTGAGTTCATGTCATTGTCATTATATGTTAGAGAAGTATTGGAGTTGTTTTGACATGAAATGTTTCATAGAGCTTTCTTTGAGCAAGAAAGATGTTTTAAAAAATGAAATAATCACAGATTTTTATGTTCTTCAATGTTAAAAAGTTGAGCTTCAAAAACAATGATCAAAAAGAAATCTTTAGAGCACCTAAATTTACAGGTCAACAAACCCAAGATTTTCAAATTTTCTATGAAAAACCAGTTTTGTCCAGTTCTGATAGAAAAAGATGGATTAATAAGCCAACCACTGAGCAGGGGCTTGCATGTCCTATTTTAATAAACTTGATTTAAAGAATTTCCAGTGAGGGGTTGCAGTCTTACAGGTGTTAAAATTTAAGAAAAGGAAAATGACTCAATCAAGAACAAATCTTGTTTAGATCATCTGCACAGCTCTGTCATACTGTACTGGAGAGATTATAAGGCTATGTACCCTGCTTGCCTTGAAGTTCAAAGAGAGTTCAGGTAAATAAGAATTATTCCTGATGAAAGTGAAGAGCTTCAGGGTAACTAAGAGTGTTTTCTTCTCCCTGAGAAAGAGGGACACACCTCTGGATATGACTTGGAGACTTCAGTTAAGTCAAGGAACAGGATTTTTCAAACAGTAAGATTCTATATGTTCTTTGTCATTGATTTATTTATTTATTTATTATTTATTTTCATTTAAATAGTTGAATGCCTGTGTTACTGAGCTTTCCAGTCCTGCCCAGCACTGAACTTTATGAATTATAAGCCTTATATATGCCTGGCTGAGTCAAAAGCTCAGATAAATGTAGAACTAAACCTATAAAAAAAAATATATATTTATAGGGCTTTTGACCTGTGAAAAACTATTCTAATATAATGAAATGTATATTTTCAGCAACTTTATGTTTAAAGACTAATTTCAGAGAGATATCAGACATGAACCTCCATGTTGCTTTAGGAGAAATTCAGTGTTTTGTATATCTCACCTTATGGATAAACCTAACAGATAGGATACTGTAGGTATCAATACCTGTTATTAATAGTAGGAAAATGTTTAAGTTAGGAGGAGGTAAGGACTAAAAAATGTAGAGCTGCATTGTTACTATTGATTGCATTCTTAAATGAGGCTGGAGAAAAGAATCAGCTTTAGTAGCAAAGAAATTAGAATTACATAAACCAAATTTTTAGAGAATTTTTTTATATAAAAGTAAAATTTAGAGCTTTGGAAATCAAAAAAATCATGAAATGTCAAGAAGCGTGATACAGTATGAAAAAGTATGACCAAAAAAGTTACCTCAGCTGGAGCAAATGCTTCCTAGTTTGAACTGAATAGCAGGCATATCTATAACATACTATTGCAGCACACTGAAAAATACGCTAGTTGCCATCTGGAAAGTTGCAGTGATTGCACTTTTTAAAAATTTCCTTCTAACAAGAAGCAATTTTGCAATCTCAGCTGTGGCAGAAATTATCAAGATGAAATGCTTTTTTACCTTTACTTAAATGATATATTATGCAAATTGAAAACAGCAATTTAAGGAAACAATTACATAGAGAGAACAGCTTTTCTGATCCTCAAACAGGAAATGTTAAGGGATAAAAAAAGCAAACCCTAAATGCAGTTGACTTCAAGCTATTACAGGAAGAATGCTCAATACCTTTCTCTGTTCGAAGGCTTCCTGGCTCAGCAATTGCCAATAAAGACAGTCCTTGTATAATATTGCTGGTGTGAGGCCTTTAAAACACTGAGAATGAGTAAGTAAATGTGTACATGTACTGAAAACATGAAATTTGAAGATAGTACTATTGAAAAGGTATAGGGCTAGTAAACAAATTGCTCTGAGGTCAGAGAACTGAAAGCAGACTCTTACCCTGACCTAATTTACTGCACTCCCTTCACATTTATCAGCTTCTATAATACTTGTGGCTCTTTTCTGTTAGTGTCAAACAGCGCAGTGCTTACTGATCCATGTCCATCAGTGAGGGTTTTTACTAACAATTTATTTATGTCAAGCTTTAAAATCGAGAAGATGGTCAGTGTTTCTATGACTAGGGAAAAACAGGGATGTTCAGGTTATGAGAATACTGTGGCCCAGTTCACTAATCCACCCCCACCATGTATTTCAGTGATATTAAGCATGTGTCTACATCTTGTTGATTTCATATGCTTTCTCAATCATCTGTATGTAGAATATTACTTTTTAGTTGCCTACATTTTGACTGGCAACTCAAACTCATGAGTTGACATTCACCCTATGAGGGAGACAATGGGAAAAACCTGCTAGCTGCTATTGTATTCCACAACAGGGCTGCCACGGAGTCTTTGTCATTGCTTTTTCTTCTTAAAAAAAACCTGTAACAGAAATGTTTTAATATTGTTAGTGCTGCCATGGTATGAGTCTGGATTAGTTGATCTCTTCAGGTACATTCATAATGAAAAATAGGATGTATTGCCTTTATTTAGTGAATCAAATATTGAGTTCATTGTTTTGATTTTTCTGAATATGGTTCCTTTCTTAACAGTTTGCATCTTTATCATGAAGACTCCTGCTACTGTCTTTATCACATGGTGTGATCTGGTGTCTGGCAGTTTTTATGCCTAGACTTTTTCTAATTCTATTCAGACTCTATCTGTATATTCAAGTTTCTTAGGTAAAAATAGAGAGGTTATATCATTTGTAGGTAAACCAATCAATTTTGGTTTTCACATCAAAATATAGATTTTACAAAAGCTTTTCTTGGACTATGATGTTTTCTACTTTGTTTTTAGCTTTTAGTTGTGTTGCAGCTCAGCATTACCTTGCTGAAGTAATGTGTAATGTGGCAAGTGGTAAGACCAAAACTGTGTGTAACCTAGGCAATTCAAATTATGTCCTCTCTTCTTTTCAAAGGTGCAGTTAAAATGTTCTGCTCTTCTCTTTTTGCCCTCCACCTGCACACCTTCCTGAATTAATATTTTAGCGATACAGCAACGGAGGAGGTTGTGGTTCAAGGCAGATATGGTATCAAGAAGCAAAATTTGCAGAGGGATTAACTGAAGCTCTCTGTGACAGTAAAAAATTAATATGAATGGTATGAATGTTTGGGGGTGGGGAATAAACCTGGACCCTGTTGGCTTAAAACCAGACAGCTGCTAGGTACTGGGATGGTGGCCATTAACTGCCTGCTGCCATTACTGTGTACTGGGATAAGAGATGAGGTTTGATGCATTAGTATAATTTAATCTTGGAAATATGTTCAACTGCTATGCATTAGGATGGGTTTATTATTGTAGATTATTATGATTGAGGGTTATGTTTGTCTGTTCTTTGTTTAGGAGTGGGTGCTAAATCTTAACTATTGCTGAAAGTAGAGTTTATTAGGTAGGTAGCTGCTGGCTTGTTCATCTGACTTCCCTCTGTTTCCTAATACTATAATTCAGTGTGTCCCCAGTTGAACATGATTTTTTATAGAGACATAGCATGGTAAGCACTAAAAACATAAGAAAAGCTCTGATAATAGAAAACATTGTTAGATTAAGTTGATATTTGTCAGTTCTCTTTAAATTTTGTGAGAACAAAAGTAGGTGTATAATTAAGATGTTCAGTTTGCAGACTAAACTATGAAATACAGTGAGTGAAGAAAACTGAACTGAAGATAAATTGAACTAGGAAGCTCAGAAATTGATGTGAAGATAATGCCTGGGATTTCCTTAAGAAAAGAAAGATCACGAAACTTGGGATTCAAAATATTGTAGAAAATATTACCACATCTTTTTAAATGAATAAGCCTCTCTGAAAGGGTTTTGGGAAATATTTAGAGTGCCTTCAAGAAACTGAGGAAAGTCTGATGATTTAAATAAAATACTGTGAAGGTCAGAAAATGAGTGGGTAAAAAAAACTATAAGCAGTCAACCTCAGTTAGACATTGAAAAGGAATTAAATAAAGGTCGGTTTACTTAATAAATAAGGATGAGATAGTAACACTTTACATGTTGTATTAATAAGTATTATGACAGAAATAGGGAAATAACAATAGTAATAGAGAGTTGTACTGAAATAATACACAAATGTTTGAGTAAAGTTGTGAGTTATTTCAGTACTTCTGAAACAAAAAAGATATGGGATTAAAAAAATAATCAACAAATGATAACAAAAAAAAAGGAAAAAAAGACATCTTTGCATTTTTAAAGTTGCTTAAAGGTTGCATCCGGCAAAACGTCAGAGATATACCTATTCAGAACTGAATGGGCAGGTATTGTTGCTTGTATGTTCATCATCTCTGAATAAGAAGCTGTATAATTGCCATGGGATCTTGTACCTGAGCTAAAAGCTCTGCTGTGACATGAACTGCATGTTGAAAAGGTGATCATTTGCTGGAAAGCTTGACTGGTATGCATGTTTCAAAGAATGTAGTGTTCAGTGTAACTGATCCAGAGTGAATTACGGGCATTATGAAACCTGTTGAAATGGGCTCTTTTCAAGACTTTGGCACCCCCTGGAGAGTTGGATGGGAGCTAAAGGATGAATTACACAGACTGAAGCAGTCATGCAGAAGAGTAGACGGCTGCCAGTGAGGACTTTGAGTGGTGTCAAAGGGTTTTGAGCACTTCCAGGTTATGAGGGTTGCTGAATGCAGCTATGTTGGGAAAAATTTGGTTGGCTAAAATCTGCTGTGGGGCCTGCCTACCTCTTCTTTAGTACATCTAATCTTTATCTCACGTCAGTAATTTCCAACACATAAAAACACATTTCAACCTGTTAACCAGAGCTTGTAGCATTCACTTAGAAACAACCAATCAACTTGATTCATTCTAAGCTCTTTCAGTAGAGGGGATGTCTGGCAAGAGATCCAATAGACCCCAGGGGCCAGGAGTGTGGACAATGTGTGCCATGTAGTTGTAACCCCAAGGAACCTTGTCTCAGTCACGTTTGGTCATGTATACATGACTTTGGCCCAGAAACCTTACAAACCTTTTTCTATTTATTTGTTTTATCATTGTTTAGTTTTGCTGCATTCTTCTATAAACTATTCCTCATCCTTAATTTTCATTACTGTGCAGCAGTTTTCCCTTCTGCGGTGCCTGTCCTTCCTCCTTCAGTGGGTCTCTAAGTGCTCTTGTTAGTCTGTTCACTCTGTCTTCCCCTTCCCTGTGCCATGTCCCTCCACCCCAGTCTAGTCAGATGTAAACTGATCATAGAAATCTTTATGTTCCTTTATTTGAAGCACCTCAGCACAGTTCTTCACTTCTTTGTGCCTGACAATTATGTTCATGGCTTTGTCATCCCAGTCAGTGGGAGTACAAGAACTAACAACATCCTGGCATCCTTTTTGAACGCACGCACAGATAGCTTTGCTGAATGCTGTTCTGTCACGATGTTCAAAGCAAACATCTACTGCAATGCAGCTGTTTGAGCTCTGCCTGCACTTGGTACTATTTTTGTTTGCAGTTCAACACATTTTCTTAAACCTCTTTCTGTAAACTCAGATACATGCAGCAAGCTGATAGCTATTCAGAGAAAAGCATAATCCCTAGGAGCTGCCTGCCTTGGCAAATATACATACGCTTTTCAGTGTGTCAACAGGCAGTTGTTCAAGCACTGTTTGTTCCCTCAGTTTATATTAGCCTGGCCCAACACTTGAATAATTTTTTTCATCTGCTTTCACTGAAGGATATAGGAAGAATGTCCATAATGGTGAATTTGACAACTGTGGATCCATGCAGTCCCAGCTCAGATAGTATAGTTATTCAACCTTTTACACTTTACTACGGTTATATTAGAATGCTAATATTCCAGGACCAGGATCATGCAATTGATATTACTCACATGAGCAGTCCCTACCCATGTTAGTACCTAAAACCAGGTGTTGACATGCCAGAGACATTCTTTTGCTTATCTTCATTAACTCCTTTTACCTATTCCCCTGCCATGGTGTGCTCCTACCTTGGTAAAACAACTTACCTCCACAACCTCAGGAGAAATGCTATTGCACTGCTGGTTTTCACAATCAAGCTCATTTCAGATTGAACGATCTTTTTCTATGCACACCCAGGGCCTCTTCTATAATCATCCTTCAAATCCGTAGTTTATTCTCTAAGTAATTTGTAACTGTATGGCTCTCGTAGTACTTTCTGTAAAATGGTCTGCTGATTTGTGAATGGTTTAAAATGGTTCTTTTTGGGGAATATTTTTGACTTTTTCATTATAATAGTGAGAAAAATTGAATGTGCTTTTTATGACTTAGCTGAGTTATAAACACCAGAATATTAAAGATCTCCACCTCTTTCAAAGAATGAGGCGGGCTACAACAGATCATTTCACATCGTGTCTGGAAATCTTTCTGAAGCTAAGCAGCTGTTAGAGTGCTTAAATATTTTGATAGTCTTATTATAAATACTGGCCTCAGTCTGGCATGGAGTGAATACACACTTGATATCTGGACTTACTCCATTCAGGTATCTACTTGTGATGGGGGCTGTCATTTGAATCTTTGACAGCATTGATACTAGCATAAATATTGCATAAATTAACCAAGTATTGTAATACTAGCATACCTTTTTTTGACCTTTTTGGAGTTGCAGGAGGCTGTGGGTTTCCCCTTCTCCAATACAGTAACAGATGAGAAATTGTGGGAGCTAGGACTTCACACTAAGTTATGTTTTCTCTACTTAGTACAGCCATTTCCCCCGCCCAGTCCCCTCTGGGGTCAACCATGCACAAGGCACTCTCTGCATTTTGCTGGGGAGAGTGCAGGAAGGTGCAGATCACGAAAAGGTGAAAATGTGAGCAACTTGCAAAATGCTGTGGTCCGTTGGCATCAGCACAGAACATCCCGCTGGCCAACGAAAGAAGTACAGGTGGTAAGAAACAGCTCACGTTTGAAAAGCTTCCTCTTCTAGAAAAGAATGAGCTTGGAGAAGGAAGAGGGATTCAGGTTTTTCATTGTGGTGGAGATTTTTTTTTTTTTTTGAGGGTGGAAGAGGGATGAATAAAAGCAGAGGAGGGTGTTTCTCTTGAAGAGTATGGAGTGCTCTGTATATACCGCTTAGAGAAGGGCAAATTATATTCTTCTGGTGACTTTAACCAAATGGAGATGCCTGATCTGTTGCTTTTGGTAGTAAGTTGAGACAGTTGGAGATTTTACCATTAAAGTCATTGTGGTACTCACTGACTGGAAGGAGGCATGGACAACACATGCCTAACACCATTCCGTTTCTATCCTGGCTGTTACCACAAACAACACACATGGTCTGGGAAGAAACATCCAGAAAGGGAAGTGGAGGTAGGATCTGCACCAGGAGCATCAGATATCCAAGCCTGATCTTATGGAGAGTATCTCTGCCTGACAACTTTAAGTAACACTACTGATAGTAGCATGCCACCTCTCTCTTGAACATGGCTATTTTGATAGATTTTACTGTGTTTGTAAAGCTCTTGTATCTTAAAGAGCACAAACATCTAGTTTGTCTCTTTGTTTTCCCCTTAGTATTCACAGTTTGCTCTGGGCACTTGCAGCATTTAGGAAGAATATCAGTCTGATTTGTTGCCTGCAAGAGAGTCTAATTAAAACGAGAGAGCAAGATGGGAACTGATGACACACAGTGCAGCTGAGCTGCTCCCAAAGCTGAACATGGCAGCTGCAGTTTTCGTCATTTGCAAATCCTCAGCCAACACGTTGGCCCACAGAGCTAAAATAAATGTCTAATTATGTTGTGTAATTATTTTGGCTTCAAATTCATGCTTGCGAAGTACTGTAAAAGATGGGAGAGAAACACAGAGAGCATCACCATCACGACTGTGGCCTGCCAATAAATCTGAAATCATGATGCTTTTTCTCAGTCAGGTTCCTCCCCTTCCCCTTCCCAGGTGGTCAGGCTGCTGAGGAAGGTGTGTGTGTGCTTGAATTGGTCTCCAGCCCTCTCCCCTCCCTGTCACTAGCTCTGACTCACAGCACTGTTTTGCAGCATGACGCTAATTAGCTGCTGAGCAGTGAGATGCTGCAAATGCCAAGAGAAAAGACAGGAAAAGACTTCAAAGGTGTTTACCATTTTCTTTTCTTTCTTTCTTTTTTTTTTTTTTTTTTATCACATTGTGAAAGTGATAAATATCTAATCACTGCAACCCGGATCCCGCAATTTGTTGTGTATAGGGAGATAGTGTTTCAGGTTATTTTGGGGTAAAGAGATTACAGCTTTGTTCTTTACTTTCCATGTTGCTTATTCAGTGGGACAAGGAGAGGGAGCAAATGTGGATTGCCTTGTTAAGTCTAGTGGCTAGATGTGGACAGGGTGGCCCAAGTGTGCCAGGTAGAGAAAACTGCTGCAGCAAAGGGGACTGAGATCCCCACATCAGCACAGCCTCTTGGGAGGTGAAATGTGTGTAAGGTCTAAATCTGGTATGGTCTATGATGAGCTTTTCATCCACGGCTTAAGCAAATGCTCCTGATTAAAGCACTGAGGACAATTAGGTGCTTAAAACTCGTTGTAGCTTTAGCCCACACCCACAAAATTACTTGCTGGTAAAGAGATTAATACTGTCTAGTTTAATGGGTTCACTCTATTTTTACAAACTTGTGTATTTGTTAAGCTGTTTGTAAATGAACTGTTAATCTAAATTATCTTTACCAAGAGCACTAGAAATGAATTCACTTTCCACACATGAATGGCTCCCTCTGATCATGGATATTTACTTAAACGGGGCTCATTACAGCTGTAATGTGTTATCATTTTGCCATTCTTTAAATAGCTCAAGAGCAGAAGAATGTTGAATACATTGTCTGAAAGCAAGAAGAAAAGTTTGTAACAAAGACTTTTTATTTTCATCTGTCTTCTTTCTTGTCTCTTCCTGATGTTAAAGGTCTTCCCCTCTCCAATCAGAGAAATTGTGCATAAGTGAATGAAGATTATTAAAATAGCTACTCCCTCAGTATTAATTTGTATGATGGAGACACCTGAACTCTTCAGGGAATACTTCAAGTCAACAATTTGCAGTCATCAAAGTCATCAAACTCATAAAGTCATCAAGCTCATCAAGTTCTCGCTGTAGATGATGAACTTGGTGAGTTCTACTGAGAACGTAGTTTTGCTCTCCCACAAACTGAATCTCACATTTCTTATATCTATTCTGAAGTCTCCTCCATTTCTATGTAGAAGTAATAAGAGGGGAAAATGCACCCTAGAGCACTGAGAAGCCAAGCCTATTCAGGATCCAAAGTTTTGGTTGTTTTTTCTTTAATGACACACATTTTGTACTCCAAAGAGATTTACTTTAATAATGGTCATTGATTATTGGAAAGAGAAACTGTCTGGAGAGGAAAAAAGAATTGTCCCCAGAATTTAGCACCAGTTTGCTGCTGATCCTTCTTCAGCAAATGTAATATTGGTACTACAAACAATGACTGCACACTTCAGCCAACTGCAAAGCCAATTGATTTCTTAATACTTCTTTTGGAGTATGAGGTCAGTCATCTGTACTCTCCTTTTTCCAAAAAAAGACTTTCTGATTTTAATTCTCTGTTTCTTTTCCAAAATGATTTTTTTCTGAAATTAGAGCATTAAAAAGAATATTTTCTTTAGAGCCTCCATAGAAAGAAAGCCTAAGTTTCATTTTGATTTCGGGGTAAGGCGTATAATGTGATGATTTACATTAAAAACTTGGTGGCCTTCTGAGAGTGGTAAGAATTTAAATGAGTGATTTTTATTTCTCTTAACCTGGAGCATAAATTAGAATATGATAAAATGCGCAAATTAGAGCAAATGAAGTTACATTTTTTCAGTTGCCCTTGTGTCTGTAAACCTTGCCAGTCCCTTTCTTTATCTGTTTCTCCTTTTTGCATGTACATACCTGTGAATAGTATTTTATTCTCATATATATTTCAGGATTTATTAATTTCTGGGTTTCTTTTTTTTAACTGTGCAATTCATTAATGTATAGTTTGCCTCTAGCCTTTATCCAGATTTCAGCCACAGTTCCTTTTTATCTTGGATGCAATTTTCATACAATCCAAAGCAAGTCTAAAATGGTATTTTATTGTCTGTACCTTTTTGTATTCATTTTCAACATGAGTGAAAAAGACTCCTAGATTTTGTGCTGAGGGCAGAATCACTGCAATTACTCAGACAAAGAAGGACATTAAAGTATACCATGATAGCTCTGGCTCACTAAAACCCCGATCTGATCCCCATTTCATAAGCAGTTGAAGGGGGTGAAAAGAGATGTTAACTGTAGCTTTCTGAATGTGAATTTCTAACTGGGCATGCAGGGGAAGGTCATTAATCAATGCACCCCATTCTGGTCCTCTGCTGGTGCGACCATTTCCCATCACTGCTGGTGAGAATGCACACATATTCATAATGCTTGATAAAGCTGGTGTACCAGGATGCAAATTAAATGCTCAACTAAAATCCAGGCAGGAGGCTGCCATTGGTGAATGCAGTATTTCTCCTAGAAATCAGTTGCCCTCTTCAGAGTGAAATTGCCACAGATCTCCCATCTTCTAGGTGCTCTATTCATCCACAGAGGTTTAACTTTCAACTTAAACTCACCTGAGAGTGGCTTTAGATATTTCTGGCTTAGGTTTCTAAACTAAAGTAAAAACGCTAAAGAGTACTAGCATGGCAGCTGCAAGATTTTCATTATGTCACTGTAAAGGCTGGGTAACTTCACAGTTGCATACATGAGTACCTACTTGGTTCAAGATACTATACTTGCCTAGAAATTAGGCTTTGCAGCACCTTGCTGGATGCTAGAAACCAGGAAGAACCCTTAACAACATCACCCACTTGAATAAAGAAGAATCTGGATATGGCAGCAAACTTTACAAATGTCACTGCCTTGATTTTTGTCTTATTTTAATGGTAACCAGACTTAAGTGCATGAAACTTTATACAAAATTTGTATAATAGTTATTAGTATATGACACTAAAGTATTAGTAAATAATTAGTAATGCCCAATAAAAATTTTGTAAATACATCATTAAGTGAAATTACAATCAATTTTTCCCCATTTTTTTATATGCACTTAAATTTTTAATTTGAAACACTTTCCTTTCTACAGTACTCAAGTAAAGTAATGGCCAAGATGCACAGTGTAACTTTGACCAGTCTATTTAACAAGTTTTCTGCCTTCTGCAGGATGTTTGCCTTTATGAACTCCTCCTAGTTTAGGTTTCTTTAAGATTATTTGTTATTTAGAACATAGTTTGTCTTGTTTTGTTTAGATGCTTGAATCACATGTTACAGTAGCGATAACAGACTCCAGGTAGTTCATTTCCAGTTGAGCTTCACTCTCCTTGAGTGCTTAAAAAGCAATTTGGCTTTCTGTCTTGTACCTTTTAATGCCCCCCACAGTCTGCAATAACCATTCAAGAAATTCACTGCTTGTCATGGCTTATTGCTTTAATTTAAAGAGCTAAATTTGGAGACTCCACATGCTCTGCTTTCAGTTTTTCCAGTGTAAAGCTGTCCTACCATGAAAATTTGCAATGGACTTCACCATCCTTGAAAAAATCTTAGCACTAACATATAATGGGAAAAGAGTAGAAAAATACTTTGTCTGTGTCATGCTTGGTGAAATATACTGTATATATAAATCTGAAACCTTTCAGTGCTTCTAAAATATCCAAGCTGGTTTAAGGCAATCTCTACCTTGGGGATTGAATACCCTGAGGTAGCATGTGACATGACAGCACCAAGCAGAGATATTCACACAAATCAAGAAGACTACAGGAATACTAGCAAAGAAGCATTCCTGTGGCAATACAGTACTACCTGCATTTGTCTGTGTCTGGAATTTCTGTCTTGTGCTGCATGATAATCCTAGCTCTTGAGGCTAGCTTTTGAGAAAACATGTCCAATGAGGGTGGTGAGACGCTAGAACAGGTTTCCCAGAGAAGCTGTGGATGCTCCATCTCTGGCAGTGTTCTAGGCCAGGCTGGATGGGGCTTTGAGCAACCGGGTGTAGAGGAAGGTGTTCCTGCCCATGGCAGGGAGCTGGAACTAAGATGTGCTTTAAGGTCCCTTCCAACCCAAACCGTTCTATGATTCTATGAATTCAACAGCATCCTAAGTCTCACCATAACATTTTGCCTTCAGGACAGCCCTTGAATCCTTTTTCTTGACTAGATTTGCTCATATGGTATCTAAAATCCTGGGACAGGATTCACGATAACAAAACGTTCCATCAAGCAATGGGTATGGAACATCACATTTCTCAGTAATCTGAAGGTCAGGGTTCATTAGGTTGGGCCCACTGCCACACCAACAAGCTAAACAATATCCAACCCACTGACAGAGCAGGCAGGCTCTGAACAATACTTGAACAATAAGCAGGCACTTGAACAATAAGCTCTGAGGTGCCTGGAGAAGGCCTTGGGTTCCATTGAGCAGCCTGCATTATTTCTGGGTTTGTAGATGTTCTCCTTCATCTAAGTCACACAAATAATACTGAGTTTGGATTAATCACAGCATGATCAAAACCACACTGCGACATTAAGCAATTTGAGCTTCTCTTTTTGATGTCCAGGGTGAAATCACTACTGAGCTTTTGAGTATTTATAGCTTTATAACTTAATTACTTATCTCCAGGTATCACATGCTGTATATTGACTGCAAGTTGATTTTTGCTCATTGTGCAACCCTAACTTTTAAAAATAAAGATATTGCAGAATTATATTTAGAGGCCATGTTTCTTCACATAGAGGTAGCTCAAACGCTGTATCACATTTTTCTCATTTGTGATCAGTTTAGTTGTAAAGCTGTTACATATTTAGTAAGTATTTTCATTTGCAGTTTTTTTTCTTCTTTTTAAACTTCCATGTTTCTGTAAAACAGGAGAAATCTTAATATATGAAAGACTAATATGTGCTTTCCTTTTTAGATAGTTTGAGCATTAACATTCCATAAATAGCCTAATTTTCCCTCTGAGCCGATAAGTAATCAGATACTTCCACTAAGGACATTTTTACTTTATCATCCAGAATATGAACAAATTTAAATTTAATGGGCAATTATTGGTGGTGAATGGAAGTTAAATATATGAGTGTTTTTCTAATTTAGTTCGGTTAATCTCATCTTCAGTGCTACTAAGTAATTGCTTGTACAGCCATCAAGACAAAAAGCTCATGACAGGCTCATAGGCTTATATATATTGCTATGGTGTACTAATTTATGCTGTGTCAGCATCATCCACCAAGAAACGATTCCACCCTCTGATCTCAGGAACTATAAAGTGCTGTTTATTTGCATTAAAGAATAATAGAATCATAGAATAGTTAGGGTTGGAAAGGACCTCAAGATCATCTAGTTCCACCCCCCCTGCTATGTGCAGGGACACCTCCCACTAAACCATGCCACCCAAGGCTATGTCCAACCCGGCCTTGAACACTGCCAGCGATGGAGCATTCACAGCTTCCCTGGGGAACACATTCCAGTGCTCTAAGAAGTGTGAGAATATAATTTCAACCTCACTATGTAATTTGTGCTCAGCAGCTGAAATGTCACCATGAGACATCTTCTCAAAAATCATACGTAATTCCAGACATACATGTTCCCTGTGAGACTATACCTCATTTATATTGGTTACAGAGCCTAAAGTCTTAGGATGTATGCAACCATTGAAACCATGTTCTGATCTTCAGTTCGTTTGTTGATGTTAATTTCTTATTCTGATGCTTGACTTATGTAGCAAGCTCCAGGATTCAGGAGACCTGAAGTTCTCTGCAGTTCCAAGAAAGGTACTTATGGAACTAAACCTCAAAGTTCAAAGAGTGACAATGGATAAGAGTGGAGTGAATGCCAACTGTTATCCTAGGCATGCCACAGATAATTACAGATAAAACCAGGACTAATAGATATTTGTACCAGTGGAACACATCCTGGAGTGGTACTATGTTATGCCAAAGCTTCCTTCTCTATAACTGTACGAACTTGATAAAAAGAGTGTTGGGTGGCCTAGCTGATATAATAACTTTTCAGAGCTTTGATAAGCAAATTAAAACAAATGGTTAGCTCTCCTAGTTCCATTTGATTCTTAAATGCATTTAGGTATAAGAAGAGATTGATAGCGTGACTCTGAGGCAGTGGTCAGACTTCATCTTGGGGAATGATCAGTGGATTTTGGTCACCTACTGTGAAGAAAGGTGAATTTCAAGTAGAGTGAAAGTACAAGTTTAGTTAGCGAACTAGGAGTCTTTCTCATGACAGAAACTCTGCTGGTGTGGCCCTGACAGATTAAAGCTAAAAGATGACAGCTTTATGATAATTGTATTAGTATCTAATACATTGGAGAGTTAATATCAGGTGAAAGAGGGAATGACTGATGAGTTTTTTCACTGAGTTTGTCCTGATTTTGATAAATTTTCATTCTTTTTTTTTCCATAATTCCTATTCAATGACTGCCAAAATGCAGAGTTGCTTTCTTTAAACTTCTCCAAATTCTACAAAAGTAGGAAAATAGCCAGTAAATAATATCATTATTTACTTATACCTTGAACTCTATAGAGCTATTTCTTTGTCCGTTGCATGTGAAAAAGTCAAATGGATTTCAAACACTATTACGTTATAGTTTGCAGCTTCCACTAAAATTACCGATTTCTATTCATGCTGAGCAGATGCAAATGGAACTGAAGACTACCTGTGACAAATCAGGTGTTCATACTTTTCCTATTCGAGAAAAACAATACCATAATCCCCTTTTAAATAGAGAAAGTAACACTCTAAACATCAGACTATGACTAAAAATCTGTTGTTTCCTATACTTAATAAACATGTTTTTCAGACTGAAATAATAAGAGTATTTGGAAATCAGTCATTTATTGCTCCTGAAACTCCGAGCTGATTAGTCAAAGAAGCTGTAATGGGCAGTCTTAGGATTACTTCTGAAACTTTATTTTTTTAATTTACACTTCCCTCAAATTGCTTTTCATACCATTTGACAGTGGTATATAATTACAATTAATGTGTTTAGTTAAAATATACAATCATGTTATATTGCTGAGAAGAATATAGGACTAATCCTGATGGACAAATGCAGATTTACATTCCTAACTAAATGTGTTTCTTCTCTAACTTTGGCTTGATGCACCTCCATTCTGAGCACTTGGCTTTCTTCCTGTGATAATACCATTCATAGCTTCCTGAGAATCTGGTTGAAATGAGTCAAATTTTTGTCAGGAAGATTAAGATGAGATCTACTGAGGCATCCATATTAAAACCAGCAATATAGAATATCCTTGCTCTGGCAGCCACCTAAGCCAGGACAGCTCCAAAACTCATGCATACTTACATCTGTAAGTAGGTGACAAAATTTTTCTTCATAGGGGAATTCAGAGACTTTTTTGTTTAAACAAAAGCTACTCCACTGATGTAAGCTTCACTGTGATCTACACGTGAGGCAGAGCAGAGCAGAACATAAGCTGCCAGTCTTTGGAGATGACTGTGACCTTAGCTTAAATCCTTCTTCAGAGAAGACAATGATTTTCTTACCTAAAATAATTTTGTCTAGAAACTCAAAATTTTAAGAAAGACACAATTGGAAGGTGATGAAATTGCTTTCTCAGATATGCTTCATTTTAAGGCAATAAAGTTCACCTGTAGGTGATCTTTAACCAAAACTCCTGAGATGTGTAAGTACAAATGTTGTCTTGGTGTAAACCACCAGAAAATTCCCTTTCAGCATTATTTGAGTAGTGAAATGGTGTAAATGTATATATATATATTTAGTGTAGCAGTCTAAGCAGATATTCCAACTGTAGTCCACTGTAAGAAATGATCTGAGGTGAGAATATCGATGATCACTTGAATTGACAGTTTGGCAGTGACCAAGCAATTTCCTTGCAGGAGAAGCCATCTTTCCAGATTGCTAATGGTAAAGAAAAATGACTTCTTTAATTGCTATTAAATCTCATCAAATTTAAAGACAGTTTGGAGAGTTGATAGACCTTTGTGTAAAAGATAAGCTTGTTTTGCGCTTACTTGAAACAAATTTTAATTGATATTATATCCTGATGAAAGTAAAAAGGAGTATTTCACAAAAAAAGGACTAATGAAGGAAGAACTAAGTTTTGAAGATGATGTAATTTTTTTTTTTTTTCCCAAAAAAGAAAACCTTTTAGAAAAATACTGCATATTTATGAAGCCAACTACATATTCACAAGCTGAGGCTGAACTAAGAGCATTGTGTAAAGGTGCTGAATCAATAAAGGAATGAAAGCACCTAATTTCAAATCCAGCCAAGCATGAAAGAGCTTCATGTTTTGTTTTGTTTAACTTCTTTTCTTCATTCAGAGCTGCTGAAAGGTAAAGTTATGAAGCCATCTTTATTATACTAGCAGCTCCCTACTGCCCCTGCCTCAGTTTTATAATCTTCTTCATAGCCTCTTGCTGTGTCCAAGATTGCCAAAAATAAAGCGCATAAGAAGCTATGATACAGCGTAATAGCTACCCAGTTTATTGTTGCCTTGACTAATATTGACATCACAGAAACATGACCTCACAGGACACCCAGATAGCAATAACTTGAAGAACAATAAAATACTTTTGTTCAGATAAACTCTAAGCTACCATTTTTACTGGTTTTGCATAAAGATGGATATGCCTGTGCAAAAAACTCCAAACCCCAAATCACCCCACACTGAGTTTTAAATCCAAATTAAGTCTTACAGATTTTTCTTTTTTGCTAATGAAAAGATGTTAACCGATACAGAATAATTTAATGAATTTTTGCTAATATTGGTATAGCTTTTTCTAGCAGAACTAGATACTCGGGCAAATATTAAGCAATGTTAGAGAAGTTTTTAGGTTTGAATAAAACCCTTAATTCTTTATCTTGGACTTCTTAGTTCGGAAATAGTGTCTATATTCAATTGCATACCAAGTATCATCCCCATTTTTATAACACTATCTGGCACATTATAGGAATGGAGACTTCCTTCTAGATTCTGAGCTGTGATACTACTGTCTTTATTAACTGCCCTGCTGTGAAACTCACTGTCCATGTGGATAGAAGAGGCACAAAGGAAGAGTTCAGCCTGTCAGTCAGCAACTATGACCCTGGACCTGCTGTTAGAGGAGTGGGAATGCTTGTGTTTGAAATGGATAACCTTAGTTGTGGTGATTAGCTGTGCTAACAGCTCTTTCACCAGGGCAAGGAAGAAGGAAAAGGGGCTGCATGTGCCTGTGATTTGTATTAATCTGCTAGCTTGTTAGTGCAGCCAGGTGTGAGCAGTTTTTGCTGTTCCCAGCAGCCTGCCATGCAATGCAGTTGCCTGTTTATTAGCACCTGTGATTAAATAATACTGTCTGGTTTTATTAGCACCTGTGATTAAATAATACTGTTTGATTTAGTAGCATCCGATGTTCAACCTGATAACAAGAAGTACAGAACAACTGAGAATTAAATGAAATTATCTGCAAACCCACTGACCTACTTTCTATTTTAAATAGAGCAGAAATCTTTAAAATATACAATTTGTTCTTTCACTTTGCAGAAGGATATGTTGGAAAGAAATGGCTATGCTGTGCGTAATATTTTAACATGGAGAAGCTAACATGATGTGACAAATTACATGTAGAACTGAAATAATTGATCTTCTGGAGATTATTTTCTTTTTTTCTTTTTTTGTCTTTCATATGCAAATAAACAACTGCTTGCCTTAGAAAGTATTTTACTGCTCAGGGGACAACTTCTAAGCTGCCTTGTTAACAGCATTCATCAAAATGTCATCTTCCCAGAGTGGGGAATTTGCATCAGCAGGGTGTAGCGAAGATAACTCTGTTATCATGGTTTAGACTTCATATTCTTACATAATTAAAATTCAGAGAAACAGGTATAATAGCAGGTACAATTTAGATATTGCTGTAGTACCAAATGTATTTCTAATTCACCAGGTACAAAAAACTTAACCCTAGGATAGAATGATGTCACTTACTTTATCAACATGTTCACTATCTGTGTCAATTTATGTGGAAGATAATTACTATTGTTTTAAGTAATTGCAGCTATCAGCGAGGGCCTTTGAACAAGGGAGAGCATATTCAGAGACTGTAACCTTTTCAGGAATTAATGGGGCTATAATTTTCTTAAATTTTCTTTTTTGTGCTTGTGCAACTGTCTATCACTCTCTGGCTAATATGCATATATCACATGCTGGTCTGAAAACCTCTTCATTCCTATTTTCTTGATTTGCTAAAAAATAAAAATCTTTGTCTAGCAAGGGAAAATGCTCTTTTAAGAGAATGTTTCTATAAATAACAAAGTGTCTCCTTAGTTGTCACCTGATTTCGTATCCACTCCTTTCTTCCTTTTTAATGTTGTGTAAGTAGATCATTTGCCAGAAAAGAGGAGACACCCCCCCCCCCCCCAAGAGGTGTTAGCAGTACTGTCTCCCCAACCCACCTCCTATCAGCATTTATTATACACCTTACAGTATGTATCTCAATTGTTAGTCCAAAGTGGACCATACAGCAGACCACCAAACTGAACTGACTAACCTCAACATTATTGGCATATATATATATATATATACACACATATATATATATTAGTTCTGCATGATGCTGAGAAGGTTTGTGCTTTTTTGTCATTATTGTTTTTAATTTTTTAACAAAGAATGAGAAAATTGGAGGTAAAAGCAGAGAGAAGTCTTTTTGTCTGTGTATCATCCTGAAGCTCTATCCTGTGATGCTGTTCCCAAGGGGTGCAAAAACCCCCATAGACTGCAGTGACTTTCTGCAATGACAGTTCAGTCATATTTTTGCCAGGTTTTATGGTGGCATTTCTTATGTCCAAGAACTAGCATGCTAAATTTAAATGTATTCCTCCAAAGATGGAGGAGTTGTTGAAAGAAGTCAGAAACCTTTGCTAAACCAATAACCACACTTTCCCCATCTCAAATATAAATTTGAGATGTAAACTATTTTTGTTTACTTTTCAGAATTTCAGTAAAGTGTTGTTCACTGTTGAAATCAGTGAAACCCTGTTTTTGTGTTTTGTATCTGGATTCTCTTGTACAGACAAACTGAAATCACGACACAATCTTTATCTTGGCACTTACACATCTTTTCTTCTCTTTCTGGACACCTATATTTAAAAAAAAACATTACCTTAATGAAAATCTTCATTAAAAATACTAAGGTATAATTAAGAGTATAAAGGTATTAAGAATATATGTAAAGTGTTAAAAACAATATATATCTTAACATCTTTATGGTATTTATTTATGACAGAGCATTCAGCTCTCAGATCTATCTGATAACTGGCAATGGGCTCAAAAGGGGAAGAACACTGAGATGCAAACTATGTGTAGATATTCACACACAGACTTGAATCCCTGGTGAATTTAAAACTCATTTCCCTGAGGCAAAGACCAAGCATGGGTAATTTCAGCTTGTCAGTTAAATAGAGGAAAATCTATGATGAAGCTTAGTATAGCTCATTTCCTTCAACATTAAGCCTGGTTATAAGTTCATCTGAAAAGATTGAAAGTTGTAGCTTACAGAAGTAGTAGATGTACATGATGTTTGCGGGCATTAAATTGCATTTGTCTTTGTTGGTTACTTTTTAGCTTGTGCTTATGCTCAGTAAAACATCCTGTCAAATGTGACTAATGCCACTGATGTTTATCAATTGTAGTGGAGCAAGATAGAAAGTGAACAAGTAAGACACTGCATTTACTTAGTGATATTAGATAGTTTGTAGCTTGCTGCATCATTCTAATGAAGTGATCATTATGGTGGAAGGTGTCCCTGGTTGTGGCAGGAACTAGATGATCTTTAAGGTCCCTTCCAACCCAAATCCTTCCATGATTCTATGATTTTTCAGGTGACTCTTACCCATGACTTAGGGCACTTGATAACAGACTCCTTCACCTCTTTGGGGAGTGTCCTACTCATTAGAAAGGTGAAATGTACTGTGAAATTTTAATAGCCCTAAATATCCATTGTTGGTCCTCGAGTGGAACACTTGCTCAGGGTTCTGAAGCATTTGTGCCTACCAGCCCAGGAAGTGAGACTTTGACAGGTCAATATGTGGTTTCAGAAACCAGGCTGTGCCTAAAGAGGGCATTTGGCACCTATGTTTATGCCCCTGAATCTTTTCCTTTTTACCCAAAGAAAAGAACCAGATAGATAGATCTGTGAAGGAAGGTACTGAAGGCAGCTGGCAGATATTTTAAGAAGCACAGCATCCTAACTGTTGGATGTGAGGCCTTCAGCTGCTTCCTGGATTTGGGTCACAATCCATCTCCTACTGCTGTAAGACTTAATTTCAGAGTGTGGAGAAAAGCTACCATGTGTGCATTATAGAGCCTGTGGGTGTCTTTCTTTAATCTTAGGAACTACTAAGTTTTGGGGTCTTACAGCAAGCTGTTCCTTAAATACTTGCAAATTTGAGTTCTTTTTTAATAACATCTGATACTTAATTCAATGACAGGTGGTAATGTAAAATATGTACCTTCTTGGCAGCCTTTTAGGGTTTCTTATAGCTGTGGTGAGGTGGGGAGTGTTATACACTGCCATGGCATGCCATGTTCCTGCCCAGTATTAAACTTATCACTTCTGTGAAAATCTTTTCCCTAGGGGCTTGGGATTAGCTAGTCATGAAGTCTTTTGCTCTGGAACATGAATATTGGTAGATAACTGCCTTCCCTTGTAGAAGAAATACTGTTTGTTGTGGGCGAAGAGGCAAACAAGCAAGATATGGATATCTTGGACAGAGAACAAAGTGATTTGTTCCTCATTAAAGGGACAGAAAGAGATACTGTAGCTATAGAAACCACTGCATATATGAACCTCTACCCACCTCACTGTAATCCACTTGGTTACAACAAAGATTTCAAGCCATTGTTACTTGTTTGAACTTTTCTTCTAACTGAAGAGTCTTTGATAACCGTAAGTACTTGACAAACATGCATAAAAACATATGCATATTTGTATATTCATGCACTTACAGACTCAGAGAAACTGTTTCCTTATAATTAGGTAGACAGATGGGTAAATCCACCCATATAAATACCCATTAGTGGTACTTTTAATATTTTCTTCTTGATGACTAATGGAAAAGAAATGTTGTAATGACTCAGGAACCATGTTAACATTTAAGAGTACTTGTATCTGTGTATATATTTCCATTGTCTGAAACATTATGTGTTTCATTTCAGCTGCTTCTTTCCAATAAATTACCATTAATGTTTAAAATTTGAGTAAATGGATTATGTCTCAGAAATCCTGTCGTTTGTATCAGAGACAGTTTTTGATCTCTCTCAGGTCAGCAATGTCATTAACCTGTTCCACTTCACTCACTTCACACCCACCTGATTGCATTAATGCATGACACTACTCACCTACTTGGAATGAAGTGACTAGCATTTAACCTACTGATATGATCAAGCATAAATCTGAAAGACAAATTGCTAGCAAATGTTCTCCCTTCTAAGGAGGTCATATAAAGGTTTAGAATATTCTTTGTCCTCAAACTGCCCAATATCTCATGGTTTGTACTGAAATCAAAGGGCAAATGTGAGTTAAGCTTACCGTCTTTCCAGTTGTTTCCAAGTCCTATGATTTATGGCCTTTTAGTTAGAAATCTAGAATGCTCCTGGTCAACAGAACTGAACGTCTTTGGTTCAAAACACTGCTATTGCCAAATAGCAAGTCCACACACTTACTGGTGACAGTGAAACCACTTAGTTGTAATATTTCCATCAGCAGTAAAGTGGTCAAATTTTAATCCTAGTCAATGTCAGTGAGGTGGTATTATATCAACCGAAATGCCAGAGATTTCTATGCAAACTCTTTTACAGCAGAGCAGTGAAGGCCCACCTCTCTACTCTTGCAGTCACATCTGTGCTTCCAGTCACTGAAATGTATGGTATTTATGGGTCATGAGACCTATTCTGATAGCTTATTTTGTCTGACTTCTAGACTGCTTCAGTGGAGAATGTAGAGGGTTTTTTTTTTGTGCTCAAACCAGCTCCTGCATGTTTTCTACCTGCCTTTAACTTTTAGAGTGAAAATATCCTTGCTCCTCAATGAAGTATCTCCCAACATGAGCTCCAATGAAATTTAAGTTTCAGTTATGTGTAGGATTTCTTCTTTCCTGAGGAAAAATCAGGCTTTTCAGGATCAGGACTTTTCTGACATGGTTCCTGTGGATGGGCAGCTGCTTCCCTTTTGCAGGTATAGGGCCATGCAGTGAGATATCTCAGATTTCACACTGAATACTGGCCACATCAGATTCTGGGACTTTCAGTATGCTTTTGTTGCATGTCTCCTGATCTGGGAGCACGTGGGAGCTGTAATTTCTGAGGTATCCAAAAGCACAGCATATGCAGTAATTTGCACAGTATAATTGAGGCAGTTAACACAGAGGAAAACCTGCATGCATGAAACCTGCCTTAGGTCCTCATCATACCGGGGTTCTCATGAGTTTGGGTTGGGTTGCTTTTGGTTTCCCAGTCTCCTCTCAGGGACGTTTTAGGCTCTTTCTCCTGTCTCAGTAACTTCTTTCCCAGGTGTGCAAGAAACGACAGCAACTGCGAACAGGAAGGTGCTGAGAGATGACAAAAGAGGAGCCCTGAAATGTCTGTCTTTGAAAACTACTGTACAAAATGCTGTGAAAGAAGGCATGGGAACTGCAGCTGCTTCTCGTCAGGATATATCAGAAACAAAGTCCTCAAATGACATATTGATTTAAGCTTTCTCTGCAAGTGACAGAAAACAGGAATTTGTGATATAGTTTTAATTTGTTGCTCAGAATACCGTTGATTTGCAATCTATCAAATTTATAAAGACACCTCATATTTCTCTTATATCTGCTGTACAGGATGTCAATGTAAACATCTGGGGAGAGCTTTCTTTCTTTGTCACTCAGATGTAGTTGACTTTTCAAGTGACACATGAAGTTCTAACAGGTATACTTGTTTCCTCTTTTACCTTTGAAATGGAGCAATATCTTTTGGTGTTTCAGAACACAACTGACATTTCTTATTTTATTCAAATTATCGAATAATTCATATTGAATAATTTCACAGAAAACTTCCACATACTTTATTTTTTATACTACATGAATTTACGGATTCATTTCTTCCCCTTTCATACCAGTCAATGGACAGGTGAATAACTTGTACTCCAGCAGAGATCATGCCTAGTGCCTTTCTCTCTGCATGTGAAGTCATAGGGTGAGATTCCTTTTCTGTACAATATTCTGTCAGAGCTTTAAGTTTTGCATATCCCACCTGACATGAAAACCTGTTTTTTTATTTGTGCAACTTAGTCTCTTGGAATGGGGCATCAGAGTGGCATTTATTGTGATTATGTACCTGTGGGAAATAAACACTTGGAGCAATGTTATTATGGAATCAGATAGTCAAGCCTAACATTTATAGAAACATGTCATTTATAGTTACATCATCACACATTTTTTCCATTAAAAAAAAAAATCTTCTGAAATTCAAGCCTAATTTCACTGTTTGTATTTCACAACTTCATTAGACTTAAAGACTGCAATGTACCTCACAATTTACAGAATCAAATATTTTTCAGAAATAAAGTCTTCAAGTTTTGTTTCCCAGTTTCATTTGGTGTGAATTGGCTTTTTATTGTTTTGGGTTTTGTGGGGGGTGTTTTGTTTTGGTTTGATTTGGTTTGGGGTTTTTTTTGGTTTCTTTTTTTCTTTCTTTGCTACCCACGGGCCCTAGCCACATGCTTGCACTGTGTACTCTTTGTCTATTGGCAGACCAAACAACATAGGTTATGCATGAGGATAGGAGCTGTCAGGTTTGCCCTTGGACCTGCTAGTTACTCTCTCAAGCTGAAAACACTCAATATAATTGCATAAAACACTCTGAGATTACACAGCGGGAGACAGCAGCGATACGATTTGAACTGCTGTGTACACACAGAGATGTTTGCAACTTGTAAACCTCTTGGCCTGAGGAGTATTCAGAAAATGTATGAATGTATGTATATATGTATGTATGTATGTATGTATGCATGATGGATGGATGGATGGATGGATGGATGGATGGATGGATGGATGGATTGACTGAGAAGGAAACTGACACGTAAAGCAAGCTAAACAAAGGGGAGCTAACGCTGTGCTGACTGGACCCATTTTGCACCAGAACATCATTGGCAAGTGGGAGTTTTTGTATCACTGCTCCACAACCCAATTGTAAGTACTAGAGTTTCCAGTTCTGGCCTCTCCTAAGGAAAAGTAAGCATGGAAAGGCATTTAAAATTTTATAATTTGAGTATTTTGAACCATCTACATACTGTGACTAGTGAGAAGTGCACCATCTCTGAATAATCTAAAACATAGTTCAGTGACTGCCTTATTTTTAGAGGGTTAATGTGCACAGGAAATTTCATCTTTTGGAGAGTGTATTGTATTTGGTTCTGGTTAATAATAACTTAAATAATTAGTCTTGCTAGCCTATATAAAACAAACTGAGTGTCAATCTTCTAAGGACATTTGACACAGTAATAGAGAAATAGGAAATGAACAATTTTTACAGCAGTATTTTCAATCCTTTATCCAGGTTTCATTCAGCAGTATGTATAAATAAGAAGCCTTGTCCTTGTTTTCCCTCTGAACTAAGTACAATTCAGCCTCTAGTACTTCTTCTCATCTCCAGCCTCTTTCAATACTCTTCCAAAAAGCAACCATTCAAGCCTTACTCTTAAATATCACATGGGAACAAGATCCTAATGGAGTCTAGAGTTTAAGAGACTATTCAGGAATCTCATTTTTTTTTACACTGTGGGTAAATAACTTGCTAGATGTTGAGGTGAATCTTAGCAGTAACTCCTTTCCAGAGTTCTTTTTCTCTGCCTAGATCAGTTCTCAGGCATATTTAATGCTAGTTTGGGATTCTTGCTGAATATTCCTCAAATCAGAACAACTTGTCTTTTTTATACTTTCCTTAAGCTTTACTGTGGTCATGTCAGTTCTCTGACATGAAATACTCCAGTTTTGGGTGGGATCCTGGAAACTATTTTGAGCCTTTTCTATTACTTGTGGTCACTCTCTCTCACTGGGGCTGCTCTGCTTGTCATCACTGTGGTTCAGCTGCATTCCCCAACAGCAAATGACCTACATCACCTTCACCTTCTTTGCCAAGTGGACGATAATCCTGGTTCGTAACCCAGAAGCCCAAACTCTGAGCTGTGTATTTCCACAATGTTTTCAGTAGCAACTCTCTCCTCTCCCTTCCTAAAAGGTGGTGTAACTTTTCAGCCCACTGAACATTTTCATCTGGACATAACAGAAGGGTGGAGATTTCAAAGATATGAAATTGCTCCTAGTTTTGTAGGAAACTGGTGACAAGTGCTCTCTCTGACAGAAAGTCTGTAGCTTCCGAGCTCTAGACTTTTACCTGCTTTTGGCTTACTGATCTGCCAGTACAGTGGAGGATAGCTCAGAAATCTCATACACATGAGCTGCTTCTTTCTCCCTATACAAGAAAGCAGATTTGTTCTCCACTTGTGGCTCTGAGTCTCTGCAGACACCAAGGTCAGTGGAAGAGGGGAGGAGGTTCCGCAGGCACCAGAGCAGAGATTGCGCTGCAGCCTGTGGTGATTACTATGGATGAGGCAGACTGTCTCTGGTGGGAGGAATCTCCCACTGGAACAGGAGAAGAGTGTGAACAGTCCTTCACCTGAGGAGGATGGAGCAGCAGAAACATCATATAATGGATTGACCGCAACACTCATTCTCCATCCCCCTGTGCCGTTGATAGGGAGAAGGTAGAGAATTCAGAAGCAAAGTTAAACCCAGGAATAAGGGAGGGATGGGGGAAGGTATTATAAGATTTGTTTTTATTTGTCTTGTTATCCTACTCTCATTTAATTTATAATAAATTAAACTAATTTCCCCTGGTAGAGTCTGTTTTGCCTGTGATGATAACTGGTGAGTGATCTCTCAGTCCTTATCTCAACCTGTTAATCTTTTGTTATAGTTTCTGCCCCCTGTTCAACAAGAGGAGAAAAGTGATAGAGTGGCTTTGGTGGCTCCTAGTGTCCAGCCAGGGTCAATCCACTAAGGTATTTTAAAGAAAGCCAGGAGGTGCCCTGGCCACCTAAGAGAAATACAGTCTCCTATATTTGTGTATATTATCATTATAAGAGGTATGAAATGCATGCACACTAAGTTTATTTTCCCCAGGTACATTCTGTTTTTTAAAACTGGCTCAGCAGCCTCTTGTCTATGGTCAGAAATATAGGCATGTCAATCCTATTTTCTTCCCCCTGAACTATGCTAAGCTGGGCATAATTTTACTTTATATATTTGCACCATAGTATCAATTTAACAACTAAATGTATTACATTCTTAGTAATGGCCATGTAAAGTGATGATAAAGGATAATAATAATTCTGAATCATAACTTCATAATCATGGTCATAACTTTTAGGCTTTTTAAGTAGGTGTGATCAGTAATGCAGTGATGGACTTCAGTATTGTTTCTCTTGCCATATATATCTGCAAATTTTACCTATGATTGATAGTTATGACTAGATTACAACAGTAACATCCACAGCTGATCAAAACAGAGCTTCTGATAGTAGACCTGTGCTACAATAGCCCTTAAACAGTCACTGTACCATGTTCTTGTGTATGCTTCATTTGCGTTCACCAATGTAGCAAACTGCTTATTCTCTGTTCCAGTCTGTTAAAAGCATGGCACTAGCAGTGAATCATGACAGGAGAGATTATTTCCAGCACAAGAGAAATTAATATATTATTGGTTCAGACTTTTACTGTTATTTGCTTATGGGAAATGAAAGGTCTAACTCAACTCTAAATAACAGAAAGCAGAAAAAAATAGTGGTTAAATGGTGTTGCAGTGCTTGTTTTGACATGTTCTATATCACACTCCCTTACACAAGCAATAATGTTTAGGCTGCCTTAAAAAGATAATCTAAAAAACACCTGTA
>JASSUY010040157.1:0-43738 GCA_032466535.1 Forpus xanthops | reverse complement strand
CTGCTACCACCAATAATAATACAAGAGAAAAATACAAGGAAAGAGAATACAACAGATCTTCACCTGATACCTAGCCAAGTCACGCAGTGCCCCCCCATCACCTGATACCAAGCTCGACTACGCAGTGCACCCCATCACCTCATACCAAATCCTGGCCACGCTGTGCACCCCCCCTGCACCACCACCCTTCCAGGTCTTTCTTCTCCGTTTCTACATCCTGGGCATGACATGCTGTGATATGTGCTCTTTGGGCAGTTTGGGTCAGGTGCCCTGTCTCTGCTTCCACCTGGCTTCTTCCTGGCTTCCCTCCTCCCTGGCAAAGCATGAAACTCAGAAAGTCCTTGGCCAGCCTAAACATTCCAAACAATAACTGTAAACACTGGTGTTATCAGCACTGTTCCCAAGCCGAAAATCCAAAACACACTGTTACACCAGCTACCACTTAAAGGAGAAAAACGACTGCTGCTGCTGAACCCATGACACCTTTGTTGCTTCTCATTGCTCTTGTAACAATGGAAAGTAATGTGACCATTTTACTTGAGCTGACTTTTTTATCACCTATCTCATCTTTGCAAATTCTGAGGAGTGGTCAAAAAATAAGATTTCTAAGTGGTTTAACACCAGTGGAAGTGGGCTGTTTTGTTTTAGGCAAACTACTGACTGTTGCAAGCAAGGATGCTTGATAAGGGTTTCACTTTGGTTTAATTTTCCACTGATTCCAATCCTGTAATGTAGGTTCCTGTGCTTTATATAGCATAGAGAAATGCAAACACCAGCAGTTACCAGAGATGGCATTTTTTCAAGTGTTCAGCTATAATCTTTTCCTTTATTGTCATACTTGGTTTGGAAGTAATGTCTCCTGTCAGGATCTTGTTAGGTTTAACAGCTGACAACAATTAAAGTTATTTAAGTACCTGAAGTGTAATCCCCATGAATTGTTTAGTCATATAATTACAGAACAGTTAGGCTTGGAGGGGCCTTTAAAGATCATTCAGTTTCAACCTGTCTGCCATGAACAGGAACATATTCCACTAGACTAGCTCAAAGTCCCATCCAGCCGGTCTTTGAACACTTCAATGGATGGGATATCCACAGCTTCACTGGGCAACCTGTTTAAGTTCCTAACCACTGATGGGGTTTTTTCTCTTGTGCTTCAGCTGGTATGGAAAATCCTGTCTGGAATGACTGTAATCTGTAATTTTTAACCTGAGTATTTAAAAATATACTTGCTCTGGCCCATGACTGGATCATTCTGCTTGCTGTTTTCTACTCCAGTGGGAAACTACAGGGTGGGTAGTGGCTGGGTAATGTGACGCTGATGGTCTAGGACAAAGGGGCTTTTTGTAACATCTTGGCTGTTCAGAAGTTGTAGGCCTTATAACTTGAAGTATAAACTGGACATGGAGGTATTATGCTGTGACTAAATCAGTTGGTGTCAAATGGTAGTATGGGAGGTATGGCATACTCTCCATAGGTATTGTGAGACCAGCCGTGCTTCTTTTAACTTCTGATGAATAATTTAGGGTTTTGACTTAACTAAAAGGATTGCACGAAACACTGCAAGAGTCTGTTGTTACTTCCTTAGCAACAAACCAAAACTATCTCCTTAAAAATAATAAAAAAAAAAAAATGTACAATTTTGGAGAACTACACAACACAGAAATTCTAGTAACTTCTTTTTTTTTTTTTTTTTTCCTTGATTTGATATGATTTCTACTTGATAATTTTCAGATCAGCTTCTCCAAGGCATGGTTTCACAATTATGAACAGACTGAGCATGGAAAATCGAACAGAACCAATTACTAAAGACCTCGATTTCCAGCTGCAGGACCCATTCCTACTGTACAGAAATGCCAGATGTAAGTACGTGATATGTTGGGTTAAATACTAAAGGAGTTATCACCTCTTCAGGGTCTGTTCTTGGCTACAGCAGTCCAAATGGTTAGACTGCTGCTTTCAAAGGCAGAAACTAGCTGGTTAACAGTTACAGTTGAAGGAATGCATTTTGCTTTTTGAGGTGCTGAAAGAGAAGCTTTTGCTCAGTTCTTCCTAAAATGTCACTCTAATGAAAGTATTAGAATTTGCATAAGATTAATCTCTTCAGTTAACTGACATATAGAGGACTTTTATCGTTGTGTGTATGTGGTGGGCTTAGAGACTCACAGAGATATTTTGTGTGTTCTGAATATATCCTACTAAGTGCTAGGAAATATTGCTGTATAGCAGATCTACTAAGGGTTGGAGTAATATTTGTAGTCTTTTTTTTTTTTGCATAAAACCAGATAAATGCAGCAAATTCAAACCCTGTCTTCTGATATAGCTCTAAAATACTGTCCTTGTAGCAAGTTGGGAGGCAGATTACTTCTTGACTATTAGGGCTAATTTTTGACAACATAAGTGCTGAGCCCTGGTGAAAGACAAAGCCATTACTTTGGGCTCTGTGTTTATTATCTTGCATGATTATACAAGAATTAGCAAGTGTCAGGCAAACTCAGAAATACGTGGCAGACATGAGAAAACTGTTCTTTTACATGCAGATATACATGCAGACTGTTACAATGTACAATTATGCGAGAAAGATCAGTTATAAATACACAGTTTATATCTGTACTTGGAAGCAGAGCTGCAGTGCAATCTATGCTTTGTGCCTGATGCATAAAAGCAGACTGCAAAAAATGTTTTATGTAAACTGTGATGCAGAAGTATTCCCTCTGGATGAAGTAAAAGCAGAGGAAATTTGTGGCATACAAAGCAGCCCAGTTTGATAATCTGCTAGACTTTTTTACTGCATAAACTAATTGGGAGTTGAAAGGTACATCAAGAGGGAATCCTGTTGTTCATGCACAATGTGTGGTAGAAACAACAGAGAAATGACATTTTAAATAACCTAAATGAAACTTCTGTTTTTGTAAGTATTTGATACGCTGACAAAAAAATAGAAATTCCCAAAGAAACTGGAAAGTGATGCAGACATCTCCAGGCTAACGCAGACTAGACTAGACATAAGGAACTTAAGTACCATGAGACCTATTTATCCCATCTGATTCTGAAGTCTTTCCTATATGTATGTAATATTTTTTTATCTGCTTTTGAAATTCCATTAAGAGTTTATGTACGTATAACTAATCTACCTTTTGAAATCTGATCTATTAATTTTTCATTTTTGTGAGACAGTTGATAGAGTAATTAGAAGTTGTCGTAAATCTGCTGATATGAAGGAAGATGGTCTTCAGTCTGATTACTACATGTAGACTGTGATTGGTTTACACTTAGGATTAAAACTGGGGGCTTTGAAGGGTGTATGCTATTTGTTCACTGAGATACGTCAGAATTTTAGATTTTCAGGGTCTCAAATATAAGTAGTAACACGTATCTCTGAGCAGTGGGCCTATGTCCAGGACTTCTTGGCTAGTTGTGCAACAGCAAAATGGAAACGGCTTCTTTTATGGGTTTTTCTGACTAGGTAGTGGTTCTTTTAGATTAGCTGAACTGTGTTTGCACTGCATCAGGGCCTTCTCTCTTTCTTACATTGCCCTGCCAGTGAGTAGGCTGGGGATACATAAGAACTTGGGAGGGGAAACAGCTGGGACAGCTGACCCCAGCTGACCTCAGGGAAACCCTAGACCATACGATATTGTGGTCAGCAATAAAGTCAGGGGAAAAAGGAGGAAGAGAGATGTTTGGATATACAGTATTTGTCTTCCCAAGTGACCATTACACATGAGGAAGCCCTGCTTTCCTGGAAATGGCTTAACATCTGTCTGCAGATGGAAAGTAGTGAGTGAATTACTTACTTTGCTTTGCTTGTGTGTGCAGCTTTGCTTTATCTGTTAAACTGTCTTTAGTCTTAAACCCACTAGTTTTTTTACTTTTGACCTTCTGATTCTCTCCCTATCCCATTGAGGGGAAGGGAGATAGTGGCTATGTGGATCAGTGCTGCTGGCTGGGGTGAACCTATAATACCTACAGTTTGTCAGTGGCAACATGAAAGTAACACCTTTCTTTCTTTCAATTTAAGATCTCTCAGCCACAAGATCTGATAGCTTCCTGACATGGTGGTACTCTTTACTGTATCATTCCTTTGAGTGTAACCATGAAAAAAGAAACAAGCTCTCCAGTCTGTATTTTTATTAAGTTATCTTCAGCCTGGATGTCTGGGTCTGATTTTAACTGTTGGATCTAAACATGGTAAATTTTGTTGTATGAGAGAAGATGCACGTTTGCTTTACTAAAAAAAAATCCACTGATTTAGGATTTCAGTTAGTATCAGGCATGTTCCAGATATGTGTTCCAGCGGTATGTTACCCCTACTTACTGATCTTCTAAATACCCTTACAAAGGCTTAATCATTAGTTCTTCAAGAAATCTGAGGGTCTTGGTACTTCAAAAGGAAAAATTGACGTTTTCTCATATTTTCATAGAAATATCTAGGTTTACAGAGCAAACTGGTGTTACAGATCCATAGAAGAAAAGTTATTTACCAACTCATTTGACCTTTAACAATTTTCTTTAGGTCCCTACAGATAGTTCACGTGGTGATTTCTCTGCTGAAATGCCTCTGATACCTCTGGCCCTTTCTTCGTTACTGTGTATTTCAAAGCCTTTGCTACCTAAAATAAAGGAACCTCCTCAACATTAAGTATCTGTTTTCACTCAGATGTCACCTAAACACAATTCTGAATATCAGTCTTGAATTTGCTATATGGATGCATTCTGTTTTGCTTTATTATGCAACTTGTTTTTATAATTTTTGCAAAACTAAGGCTCAGACTTTCTTCCTTATTAAATGGAGTTTTCATCCAAAACTAGGGTTTTTTTTACACCCTAATCTAATGATATTATTTTTTTATCGATTTCTTCCAGATACTAATGAGGAGTGCTCAGTAATAGCTGTTTACTTGGCAAAATGGTGGTCATTTTAGCAGTAAATAGCAGTAATACTTAACAGGATCTGGAAACAAGTTGTCTTTTGTTTTACTTGGTTACTTCTCACTCTAGTTTTCATACATATCTTCTTATTAGATACAACAAATCTAGCAGAGTTTCCTCTTTTTCTCTAATTGGAATAATTGCTTTCCCATATAACAGGACTTATGCTTGGTGTTTGTGACAGTGTAAATTCCAGAAAAATACAAAAGCAAGCATTTGGAACAATAAAGAAGTCCTGCCTGGTGTTTAGTTTCCTTTAATATTCTGAATGCTTGTTGAAACCAACTTAATTTCAGTACAGCTGAATATCTATGGCTGGCTGTATCATACAGTCAAAAATAAATGCTTTTGCTCTTGGCAGGAAAAGGTGGTACTTGTGTGCGACAAGTCTGCCAACATTTTGTCATGTTATAGCTATTATTTTGTAAAGGTTGCTTTCCATCCAAAATATAATGACAATAGAAAAAGCTTTACAAAGTTGTACACAATAAACATAAGTTTTATGAACACTTAAAATTATTTCTTTTCCCTTTTTGCTATGTTGTTTTTTTTTTTATTTCTTTTATTGTTCCATATGATCTTGGTCATGTAAATTTGACATACTGTCTAAAGACTGTGTTGCAGACACATACACTCTAATCCCAGGACTTTTCAGGCTGGATTTGGGATCCATTGCAGTTAATGTTTGCACTGATACACTATTTCATGGAAAAGTTTGGTTTGGCATATCTGTTAGGCTAGAACTAGGGTTATTCATTTTAAAGCCAGGAGGGAAGCTCAAATTACAGTTTTGAATGCCAGTGGAAATCCTTGTCCATCAAGAAACAGAAAGTTTATAGATCAGTGGTATTTTCAGTGTGACTTTTAAGTTGTAATCTGCAATTTTAGATGCTTTCTTTCTGAGAACAGGGCAGTAGTTCTGTTTCTGTTTAGATCATCCAATGATTTTAAGTGTTTAAAAAATTTCCTGAGTTTTATATTTGAGTAACCTTAACTACATACTTTTTTCCTTAATCTTTGGTTATATTTACTGTGGAAACCAATGTTTAGAACCTGTTGCTTAAGACTTGATGTGATTAATACGATATAGTTCAGAAGAAAGACTTAATTGTAAATTACTGGTTAAAGTAAATTCATTTTCTGTCTATCAGAACCCTGAAAATTTAGTATTGTTTTCCTATACTTCCACACTGCAAAAACATTCAGTAGATGAGATGGTATGGAGAGGGAAGTTTGCCACCTGTCTAAGGAAATAGCATTGTATTTTTGGGGCTGAATGGGGGTTTGTGGGTGGTTGTTGGTTTGTTTTTTTTTTCTTGTAGATCAGAATTATTAATGCATGAAAATTTATCAAACTATTAGTTTTCATTCTTAAATTATATGTTACAGTATCCTAGAGCCCTCTCAAATAGAACAGCTTATCTTCTTGAAGACTGATTGTGGCTCATTTCAGTTCACCCTTCTAAATAAATACATCCTGATAAAAACTAAATGGGTAACAAGTGCGCCACTTCTACAGGCATTTCTGGAGACCCATTGACCCCACAAGTAGTGTTCCTCTTGTAAAGGATGTCTTAGTTTAAAGACTATTAGAAGCTTACTTCCTAAGGGAAAGCAGAGACAACAGTAATAGAATTTGAGTGATCTGTAAAAATTAATATATTGTGAGAAACAGTCTTCTTTTGGATATTATAGTATCTTTTTTACCCTGAAATATTTGCAGTTTGTACTACATTACATATTCTGTAACTCAATATTTTAAATCTCTTCTTTCCTGTGAAATGTTTTTATTTGAGAATGAAACCAGCCCTTTGGTGGTTAAATTTGCATATATGTTTAGATTCTCATGTTGACCAGTAAACAACTACTTCCTCAATTGTTTCTGTTGAGACAGGCAAAATAGATATCCCAGGCTTTATTTTTATGGTGTAATAGAGTTTCTATTTAGGTTTTGGTGTTGGTAGAAAGGTCACTTTAAAATACAGAGCTTTGTTAGCCTCCTACCTGCCAACACACAGTATCTGGTCCATTAACAATGACAAAAAAAAAAAAAACAACAGGATGAATGCAGTAAATTGAAATGTGTATTTAGTCTCTTATTCCCCAAATGCTCACTGGTCTTACTGAATTTTGAAACAGATACCTTTGAATTCAATTCATATTATTTTTCTTTAAATTTAGTGGTCTGCTGATTCATCAATGCTCCATCTCTTTCTGTTGCTGCTTCTGTAAGCGAAACACAATGTTTTTGTCACAGCTGAATAACTTAAAACCAGCTGTTCTGAGGTTCAGTTTGATTGCAGTATAATTATTCTGGCCTGCTGGAACCTGCAGGTTTTGTTGAAGAAATATTTCTGTAGTTTAAAACTCAGAAAAATGTTTGTCTGCTTGGAACAAAAGTGTTTGAAAAGTGAAAGCTCAAACTATAGAAATTCAAAGTAATTTTTGCAGAAGGACCTTGCCCTTGTTAGAGTTACATTCTTCTTAGCCTGTTGTTTGCTAAACAGATTTGGCTAAAGCTTTTTTTTAAAGGCCTGCCTGGACTGACTACTGCCATTTGTTCAGAATACAAATGTTTGTGGTCTACCTGAGGTTCTGTCCTTGGAGACATTTTTGTCTCAGAGAAATAAACAAATAGTTCCTCCTTCTTCCTGTTCCACTCTCTGTCCTCTAATCAGCATTATAAAAATTCATCAGGCATCCAGCAAGACAGAGTAGCAGCAGAGGTCACAGTTATCTTCCCTGGGTGTTACTGACCTCAAAGTGAAACCTCAGTTTTGCTGAGAGCATTGGAATGCTGACTCTGTTAAGCATAGATCTAATTTTCCTTTTTTAAATTTAAAAGGAAAATATGCATACTGAAAAGACATTAAAGTTGTAGTAAAATTTGATTCCAAACCCAGAAAATGAAGGTTGCAGCATGAGTTTTGTCCTGTGGCATGCATTTATTTATTTTAGAATCCTGTTTTATAGTTTATCTTCAACTTAACTATTTTATAGTTGGTCATGTGCAAATTTTCTTGAGAAGCAAATGGATAGGAGTAGGAAGAAACTTGCTTATCAGATGCATAGTGGCAGTAGTCTTTTTTTCATGTGAAATGCTGTCTAGTGCTCAGTTTACTGACTTCTCTGTACCTGCAATCAGAAATTATCTGTTCCTAAACCAGTTTATAAAAGCACATATAAAAGCATTACTTATTTCCTATTACATTTCCCGTATTATTTCCTCCCCTTGTGGGTTGTACTTCAATCTGCTAATGATTTTAATGTGCTAAGAAGATGGCAGAAATTGCTTTGGAATGTGGAAAAACAAAATTAATTGCCCCTTTGAAATGGTATAGATGTTAATTTACATTTTTAAAAATAGGTAAAACAGGTATATTTATAGATTTAGATTTTTGTGCTTTGTCTCATTTTAATTTTCAAGGATGCCTAAAAATCATCAGTGCTTGCCTGTTGAAATATAAAAATATTATTGCAACTAGATGGCATAACTAAATGCTGTTTTGCAGTTGGGTGTTGATGGACATGCAGTGGTGCTGACTCAAAGCAGGTGAATCTTAAGATTGGGGATCATGATCTTGCTGTCTAGTCATGAGCCAGCTTGCCTGTTCTAGAGCTTATGCCTGGTTTTGAAATCTGTAAAGTCTATGGAAACAGGAGTGAATTTTTTATCATAGTGAAAGGTACAGGAGAATTTATTGTAAAGGAGTATGCAAATTGCTTAAAAAATAGATTGACTGAAAAAGTGACATAGAATATACATTTCTGTGGCAAATTGTAGTTGATCATAATTTCTTCTTCTAACTCTATCTTCCTGAAGCTATCCCTATTTTGAGGAGAAGGCTAGAATAAATGACCTGCAGAGACCCCAGCCAATAAACTGAATTATTAATGTTATTCTAGAATTGGCCGGGTTGGTCAATTCTACTAGGTCATTTGGGATTTTTTTTTGTGTGTTTGTTGTGGAGAGTAAATGTAGTTCTGTGACGTAGGTTTTTAGGATTCAAATAAAAAAATCCCAAATATAAAACAGAGGAGAAATTGTAATAACCCCTTTTTTGTTTTTTGTTTGTAAGGCAAAATTGTTTGGACTAATACATATTTCTAAATTTATTTTTTCCAGGTTACTTTATTATTGATATTTTCCTTTAAATATGATGGATGGTTTTCAGTGGAAGTTGTACATGCCAGTTGTGAAGGCCTTAAGATACAAGTTTTGATAGGTAATACCCATGTCCCTTGTCACACCACCCAGTTCAGTACAGATACTTCTATTCAGACTTTCCTCAAATGACATTTTTGTTGTTTCTTCCTCATGGTTCCTATTCTTAGGATTTGGTAGTTGCAGAAGTCTTTGACTGAACAAAGAAAACAATTTAGAATGCTTTGCATTTGTAAAGTAGCTTTTTACAACTGTAACTATGATGACTGCAGCCATCTTTTTGCTCTAATGGTGTGTTTCTGCTGTGTGATGATGGTGATAAAAAAAAAAAAAAAGTGTAGTAATCCTAACATGTGTTTTTAGTTTTGTGGAATGATGGAGTCCAATCTGCATGTCAGAGAAACTATATGTCATGTGAGAAGAAACAAGCTAAGGAGCTAAGATAAGAAAGCTATGTAGGTTTTTTTGATGGCTGGTAATTATTTTGTCTATGGAGGAACTCTGTCCCTTGCCTGAGCAAACAGATTGGTAGGAAAAGTATATGGAATAGAATTAAAAACGTGTCTCAAGCCAATTGCAGTTGTAAATTAATTTCTGTATAGCATAGGACTAGAATACTGCGCACATCTGCTAAACACAGTTGTTTCCCATTTATGGATGTTAGCATATAAGCAACATATTAGCTTGCCTGGACGTTTACTGCTGAGAGTGTACTGCCAGTGCTGGGAATTCCAGACATCATTTCAAGATAAGATATGCATATGATGCAATAAAGCTCTAAAGTTCAAGTTGGAACAGATAATTTTTTTCATGTGACTACCTGTATACCCTTTAATTCATACACATCTCCTTGTATAGCATAAGATGATAGATGTTTCCAGGTCAGTGTAAATATGCCTGCATGTTTCCTCTGCAAATGAAAATATTACAGAGGTGGTTGTTTTTTAACAATCTCTTGTGTAACCGCCCCTTTCAGATTAGTCCCTTCACACACACACACACACACATTTAATATTTTGAGGTTTAGTGTGTTTCAAACTCCTCAAGCTTTTTCTCTGCAAAAAATCTCTTTTTGTTTCTTGTTCCTTATACCTACATACTTTTTTTTTTTTTTTTCCCTTTTCCCTCTTGTATCAAAGTGAAGTGGAAAGTGATGTTCATTGGATTCTCAATATATTAACAAGAGAAGCCATCGCTCCACAGGTTTGAGACTTACCTAAATTCTGTGGTAGTGGAATCATACACACAGCACTTAACAGTACATTATCCACAACTGTTACTATAAGTTATTAGTGTAGCTTAATATATTATACAGAGTGTTGTATTTAAATAGTAACGGAATAGTTATCCCAGCAGGTAGTTACTAATACAGTTTCATGCACGCAACTGGGTAAAGTTGTCTTACCTCCAGGCTTGATGTAGAAGCAGTTTAGCTGAGTTTCATGCACCAGCTTCCCCTTATACTTCGTTTCAGGTTCCCCTGGCTGGTGGCTGGGTAGTGGGTGATACGCTTGTCGAACAAAGGCTTGAAACATTTTAAAATTCCAAGGAGAGTTGAAAGAGCTGAACCTGAGTGTATATTTTGTATATAGTAATGGTAAATTCCTTTTGGTCTATTGTTTCTTACTTCAGAGCTGCTTTATGAAATTGCCTTGTACAGAATTTAAAACCTGAAGGTTTCTTTGAAGTACTGATAACTCGGTCTTTTAACCTAGAGCTATTTGAAACCTCTGCAGTATCTTTTGCATTATTCTTCCTTTTCTTGCTCTTCTCTCCCAGTCCTTTTCTTGTCCTCTATGCCTTATGCTCAGTTGGAGCCTTCTCCTCCCCCTGTGTTTTTTCAGGAAAACTTGGATTGAGAAGTGAAGATAATGGGCGCCATCCACCCGTCAGCTCATCACCTCACTGAGCCATGACGATCTCTGGTTTCTGTATATCAGCACAGACTTCTCTGATAATATCCTCTTGTGTTTGAAAAAAATAGGTTTGTCTAGTAGGGGGTGGACTTCACTCCTGACATAGCCAGAAAACCTCTCATGGAATGTGGGCTTGCTTGCTCACACTCTTTTATATGTGTGTATATATAAAAATATTTGTAAACTTCTCACAAAACATGGAAGATAAATATGTGAGCAAGTGTATCACACAGCACATATACAAGCTTCTCACTTCTATTATTGATTTAATACAAGCTCTTGAGAGCCTCATTAGCTCTCTCTTTGTCAAAACGAGCCTTAAATCTGCAGTAAACAATACTTTTCAATTGCAGGAGGGAAAAAGAAAGAAACACTTCTCAAGTATAAGATAGCATACCCTTTAAAGGACAAGGAATGTGTTCTATAGAGAAACACGGTGCAACTGCTCCAGTGGAATTCTACTAAGGCTGCAAATGCAGTGTTGCTTTTTTGTCTTAACTGGCATACAAACTCATAACAGTATTGGGCTTAATATTTGCTGTCTGCTCTGCTCTGATGGTTGCAGCTGCAGCCCAGTTGCTGATTTTGCAATGCAGAGCTTGCTTTAAGCATTTTTAATGAAATGTAAAGTCTTCATATCATAACGTATTACTTAAAGTCAGTCTTAAAAAGAGAAAAAGTGGGTTTCACCTGCTAGCTTCACTGGTTTAGATGTGCATACTGCTAGGTCTGTTGGAGCCTGTTTCAGTAATCCTTTTTGCATAACAGAGGCATTATTTATATGAATAAAACCAGCCAGAGATCCGGTAGCCAGGGCAAAAAAAAAAAAACAAACAAAAAAAGTAAGTGATGTAAGACACATGCTTCAGGTCAGAAGTCAACAGTAAAGGGACTAGGAAGATTCTTCCTGTGAATCATCTGGTGTTGGTCATTGTCTTAGACAGGATATGGACTTTCACTTTGATGAGCTCCACCAATTCTTTTGTCTTTGTCAAGCAAACTGCCTTCTGTAAAATTTCAATATTATTTGCTATACAACATCCAGTATTAAATCTTCTACACAGGAATGTGTAGCATCTCTCAATTAAAAGGTTAATGAAATCTCATAATAATTAGAAAAGGAGAGAAATAGCACTGGATATTTATATAAGGTATCATATGCTTTCCTGCAGTTCTTTACTGCCTTTTTTTCTTGTTGTCATCTCTCTTCCAGTTTTATTCTGGTTTCTCTCATGTAAATATTTTGTACATCCGTTCTCTCAAACAGAAAACAGAGGTTAAAATTTGCCCTGAGAGTTAAAACCTGAAGGAGGGGATAGACTGAAGAACCAGAAGATGATTACTGATGTGTTTTATTCCTAAAGGCTTGTGCATGAACTAATAAAGTACTGCTGACTTCTGAAGCTAAATGAAATGTGCACTTTTACTTTTTATGTTAAAATAATACAATTATTGTAATGAAAGTGACCTAATGCAAAATTTCAAATTTCTCTCTCTATATATTCTCTGTTCTATATTCAGGGATTCAGAATTGTGGGGTATCTCCCAGTGCTGCTATTATGAAATATCTAGCAGCTAATATAAAATGAGTTTCATAAATGTGTGGATTTTTTTCTGTTGGATTACAGGTTTAAAACAAGGAAATGCTTGCTGCTTAAATTGCATTTTCTTGGTGACAAACTCGATCTCAGGAATACGTTCTTTTTTTCCCTATGTACATATACTCTCATGGAGTGTCTGGTTTACAAGAAGGCAGAAAAGTCCGTAAACTGTTAATGTTTGTAGTAATCAGAAGACTAACTCCAGTAGTTTAAAAAAAAAAAAAGAAAATATATACAAACATGTTAAAAATCATTACAGCAATCAATAGAAAAAAGCATTAAGTAACTCAAAGAGGTTTTATTTGTATCTTCATGAAAGAAATTACTAAGTTGTAACTTTGGCAAGAAAAACGTGGGTCAAAGTACTAATAAAAATGTATAAAATATGTTTTAATATTAAATGTAATGACCCTTCAGTTTTCAAGCATGTGAAAATGCAGTGGCCATATTTGAATGATAAAGGGTCCAAGGTGTAGCCAGCTACTGAGCTTTAGCTTGTGAGCGCAGCGTGAGCCTACCCACAACTGGAGTAAACCTATTACTCTTTGCCTGTCATTATGTGGGAGCAGTGGAAGTCACTTCTGTGCGTATGAATTTGTATTGTATCTTTAAAAATTGTACATCAGAATTTCAAAAGGCAGCTCTACAGATAAGCAGGTGGTGTTGAAGGGAACGTCACAGCTGACTATAAGAGAAGGAGAGGCTACACAGTAGTAAAGAACTTTTTAATGTGTTGTCTTCGACATGTTGACAGGCTGTGGCAATTCAGTAAAAGATATGCTGTAAATATGAAATTAAACGTTTGCAATTCAGGAGGAGTAGTTGACTTTACCTTTGCCTATTTCCATGTGGACGTTTTTCTTCTTTTTCTAGCAATTTCAGACAGAGATGGTTTAGGGAAAATTAAGAAATTGCCTGCCTCTCAAATGATGGTGTGTACAGAGCATATAAATGGAGAAATAGAAAATTGATTTTTTTAAATTCTGTTAATCTTACGGTATTACTTAGCTTTTACTTGTTACAAGAACAAGTATATATATATACAAACATCTTAGACTTTTAAGAACTCAGTCCAGATCTGCAAATATATTTCCATTACTTAGGATCTGAAGGTATGCAGTGAAGAAATAAGAGATGAGATCACAGCAGTCAGAATTAGAAACATCATCTAGAAAGTTGCTTATTTTCTTTTTTAAAGCTCTCTTTGAAGTAATTCATAATTTTGTGGAAATTAAACCATTTTGGATAATAGGTCTTCAGAGTGATTATAGTAAAAAAAAATCATGTTTCAGGAATAAATAAAATACCATGCTATTAAATACATACCTATTTGAGGTTAAGATAGTCTTCTTTTTTTCCTTCTTCTCTGTTGTCATGGTTTAACCCCAGCCATCAACTAAGTACTATGCAGCCACTGGCTCACTCTCCTACCCACTCCCCAGTGGGATGGGAAGGAGAATCGGGAAAACTTAAATACCTGTGGGCTGAGACATTATTAAAGTACAATGTAATACTAATACTAGTACGGTATAATTGCTCACGACCTGTGACTCAGCCCCTCCCAGGCTATGATCAGTCCCTCCCAGCCAACTCTTTGCAGTTTATATAGTGGGCATAACATGATGTGGCATGGAATATCCCTTTGACTAGTTCAGGTCAGCCATTCTGGCTGTGCCCTCCCACCCCAGTTTCTTGTGCGTCTCCTCACTGCAGACCATAGGAAACTGGAAGTCCTTGACATAGGGCAAGCACTACTTAGCAACAACTAAAACATTGGTGTCTTATCAGCATTGTTCTCAGACTAAAGCCAAAACACAGCACTGTATCAGCTACTAGGAAGAAAATTAAATATCCCAGCTGATGTCAGGACATCCATTTTACTGAAAAATCAGTAGAGTTTGGAAAATAATTTGAACTTGATTACAGCTCTGGAACTAGAGATGTACTTGGGCCTTTGCTAGGTTTCTCAGAGATGCATTTTAAAAATCATTGGGAAGGTATTCTTAGATTTGACTAAATTATAAATAAAAACCATGATGTTCAAATCTGATGAGTCCTTTACTAACTATGTATGTCACATACAGTAGAGCAGATTTTATCTTTACAGGTGCAGAAGCCCAGATACTCACCAAAAACTGTAACAGAAGTCACAAGAAACGTAACAGAAGCTGCTGCTTTTCTTAACCTAGTAAAAGGCAGGATGGAAATAAAAGGGCTGGAAATTGAGAAGGTGAAGGCAGCTCTCTTTCCTGTTCTTTCAAATAAAAGTAAACTTTTTTTTTTGATGCTAGGTTGGAAAGGTAGTGTTGCCCCTTCTTGTTTGAGGAGAGTTCTCATCGATTTTAGCTAGTAGGTACAATGTGATGTGCAGAATCAAGCAGAGAGTGTGGTTTCTCGTTTAACCTCTTCCGCTTTTCTGCTAACAGAAGTTATGAATATATGTTGAGCCAGATTTGTGTAATGACATTTTTGTATATGTTCGATGATGCCTATAAATCAGTGCCTGGCTTAATTTCAGTGCATTGAATCTGTGTTTTATGGTTTGCTGTAGAAAGTTAGCAGAGAAAGCTAACACAGGTGATAATTTCAGATGTTGAAGAGTGGTGTGTCTTTTCCACTGAGCCATTCTCTGATGGAATTTCTTTCATACGAAGAATGCTACTGTTGACTCAGGATATTTGGATTTGATTTGTAGTCTTACTGCAGACTTCTTCGCTTACCTTTCTAATGTCATTCTTTCAAACGTTTAAAACATTACATACGACAAATCATTCTACGATCCTATGATCAATCAGGAAAAAAAGGCAGTTATTAAAGGGAAAAGAAACCTTTGCATCTTTCTAATGTCATTCTTTTATATATCTTTCTTACACCCACCATTTGTTTTTCTTAATACCTCTTCACTTGGCTTTTACACTCCTTGAGTGAGACTGCTTAATCATTTCCGTTATAAAAGGCAGTGGAGCTCCAGTCTGATGTGGACATTTCAGAAGTCTATTGTGAAATAGTAATGAGATCCACTTGCTGTTTAAGAGCAACTTAGAAATAATAACATTAAAGGATTTATTAAGAACAATTTGTTATTTTAGAAATTGATAGTCTAGCATCTACAGACTTCCTGCCTTAATTTCAGTGTTACGCATCATCATGGTTTAAAAATTATTTGGAACCGATGATGCAACGTCAGGCGATGTGACTGGAAAACCAGTGGTGGGCGGGGGGAAAATAAATGCACTAAAAGCCAGATGGATCATAACATAGATGCTATTCCTGTGTCGTGACTAAAAATTTCTTGTAGCATCAACAGAATGCGATTTTAAAGGAAATCTGGAAAATTCAGTTTGCCTTTGGGCTCTTTTCCAAGAACTAAAGAACCTGCTGATGGACTCTTACATCTGCTGAGCTTTATGGAAATAAATGGATCAATGGGCTTTAAAGTTCCCTACAGTGCTAACATAATGTTAGCTTTAAGGCTCTTTAAGGGGCATTCCAGTGAGACAGTCTTGTTTATCTCTGCTACAGAATTGACATTTTTTCATAAAGAATTTCTGATAAATTTTGATTAAAAATCTGCCTGAAGTCAGGCTATCACAGTAGAGCCGCAGACATGATTTAATAAACAATACATCATCTCTAAGTTGTCCTTTTTTGCCTCATGAAATGAAATATTTACTGAGTCTATCTGGAAGTCTGTAACACAACTCTCATGACTGGTAGAAGATGGCAGGGATATTTAAGGGTCCCTCCTAGTAACAAAAAATTGGGTTTTGTGGTGATTTTTAAGGCATAGTTTCAGATACAATTAAACAGATGGTGGCAGGGAACTTTCTCTTGACTTTGGAAGTGTTGCCAATCATTGCACGTTGTAAACCATATGCCTTTGGGGAAAGGGGTTTTGAGGGGCTTTAGCATTTTATTGGGGGTTTTGTTGATGTACATTTTCTTGTTATTTTGGGATTTTTTTAAAATTTTTGAGTGGTCAAGCTGAAAACCAGCTTTTTTCAAACTCCATGTATGATACCAGTTTGCATTAAGATGCAAAGGTTTCTTTTCCCTTTAATAACTGCCTTTTTTTTCCTGATTGATCAAAGGATCGTAGAATGATTTGTCATATGTAATGTTTTAAATGTTTGAAATAATGGAAATACAAAGTTATCCTTTCTTCTGTCTATATTAAAAGTTCCACAAGTAAGTAGGTCAGGAGCCTTATCAACTTTTAAATGAAAGAACTAAATGTTTGATTGCTTAAATTGTTGTTTTTTTTTCAGCTGCCTTTTAGGAATTTAAGTTATGCTTATATCAAAATACAGCTTTTTGTTGCTTTAAAAACTCTTGCCTTGCTTCAGTTTCTTTACATTTTATTGCCTGGGACATCATAAAAAATTGGTTCCTCTTTGAGAACTTCCAGAAATAATGGGATACATCTTAGCTGAATTTCTGTTGTTTAAAAACAAATAAGTTTATATATATAATTTGTATTGTACTGCTTTACACAATGTAGAGAAGCAAGAGACCTGAAAGTTCCAGTACTGTTGATGAGCTGCATCACTATCAATATGGCAGTATAATAGGAAATTTAGTATTCTTCTAGTGGTTTGTTTTTAAATATCTTAATAGCTAAGCAAAATGTTGTGTTTGAAAGAAGTTTAAGGCTGTAAAGAACTAAAATAACTTTAAGACTCCTAACTAGCAAAATACAAAATTAAGGCTGCTTGTGAAATCTTTTTTCTTGCTTATGAAATTTTAAATTATCATCTTCTTTTGTAAGAAGGGCTTTGCTTCAGTTGTGGTTTAAGCTGTAAATCAGCCACGCAGTTTTCTATCTCACTCACTCCCCCCTCTCTCTTCCCCCCACTCCTGGAGGGATGGGAAGGAGAAGCGAAAGAATGCAACTCCCACAGGTTGAGATAAGAACAGTTTAGTAACTAAGGTATAACACAAATCACTACTGCTACCACCAATGATAAGAGAATACAAGGAAAGAGAATGCAACTGCTCACCACCCAATATCAAGCCCAACCACACGGTGCATCCCCACCCTTCCGGGTCTCTGCTCTCCGTTTTTACCTCCTGGGCATGACGTGCTATGGTATGGAATCCCTCTTTGGTCAGTTTGGGTCAGGTGTCCTGTTTCTGCTTCCTCCTGGCTTCCCCTCCTCCCTGGCAGAGCATGAGACTCAGACAGTCCTTGGTCAGACCAAAACATTACCAAGCATTAACTGAAAACACTGGTATTATCAGCACAGTTCCTAGGCCCAAAATCAAAAACATAGTGCTGCATCAGCTACTACGAAGGAGTAAAATGACTGCTGCTGCTGAACCCATGACAAATAGTCTGAATGGCATTATGTAAAGAGCAGCCATTCAGTATTTCTGTTTTTTCATCACTACTGATACGCTGGTCTGTTGCTTTGTTATATGCCACTGAAGTTCTGCGCTAGGGACAGACTGTTAATTGCTTTTTTCTTGTTGTTTTCTGTGATGCTAGTCAGTATAATAGCTGATGAATAATGAATAAGCTGAACTGTTGTATCTTGCTCAGTGTAGAAGTATTATTCTTCCCATTTTACAACTTGGGATCCTAGGCCAGAGTAGGTACAATTGCAGAGATCAATTAAATGTAGGATGTCTGACTTTAATTACTCAGACCTAATTTTTCCAACATCATTCATATGTTCAAACTTGCTTCATACGGACTTCAGTTGTGATTATAAGTAGCTGGTGGTTTTGCAGATTATGCATTCAAATCTTAGACCGAGGTTTAAGGCCCCAAATCTAGCACTGGGAAATGTAGCATACGCAGTCAGTGACAGCCACTTAAGATGACATTTCACAACTTACATATCATTGCATAATATCTCCGAGGCAGTGTCAGAGATGGAATTCAGCTTGCCAAGATAGCGTGCAGCTGCCTTAGCTGCAGGGTTTTTATATTGTCTTTCCTTTGTTGTAGTCCTCTCTTGCTTTACACTATAGAGCAGGATGTAGACAGTCAACAGGCGCATTTCCTTTCCTACTGGAGCTGAGCAAAGGGGAAGGGACATCATATGCCTATATTGTAATTGTAATGATGGTATCAGGGACAAAGGGATTACATCTGCAGTGGAGCAGAAGAGCATAGAATCAACATGGCATGCTTTAATTAATGTTTTAAGTTGAAAACTTGTAGATAAAAAATTATCATTGTGAGTATAAGCTACTTCGGTTCTTTTTTCAGTTGGTCCTGCAAAATGGAAGCTGCAATATTCTAAAAGTGCTAGGAAAATAAATGAAAGCATTGATGATTTACTGAATAGTCAAACACTACAGCAGAGAGAAACGGTGACCAGCATAAAGGTTTCTGGCTACCTCGTAAGATGTATGTAGAGAAATTGCTGTTTAATATAGCTGAGTGTGGCTATACATATTCAAGAGCAGGAGTCTAGGCCATGTGTAGGGGATAGAGTTCCTTAGGAAGCTTGTTATCAAGAATAAAACATTAAAATTGAAGAATAATTTTATTTAGAATCATAGAATAGTTTGGATTGGAAAGGACCTTAAGATCATCTAGTTCCAACCCCCCTGCTCTGGGCAGGGACACCTCCCACTAAACCATGTCACCCAAGGCTATCTCCAACCTGGTCTTGAATACTGCCAGGGATGAAGCATTCACAGCTTCCTTGGGCAGCCCACTCCAGTGCCTCACCACCCTCACCATAAAGAACTTCCTCCTTATATCCAGTCCACATTTCCCCTGTTTAAGTTTTGACTCGTTACCCCTTGTCCTCTCACTACAGTCCCAAATGAAGAGACCCTCCCCAGCATTCCTATAGGCCCCCTTCAGATACTGGAAGGCTGCTATGAGGTCTCCACGCAGCCTTCTCTCCTTCAGGCTTTACTTGTTTTTAATACCAGTGAGTGTAGACCAGTATCTAGATACAGAGAGTCTCTAGTCAGTAGTTATGATATTGTTGCATTTATTTTTACCATATTTAAATACTGTAGGCAGTCTGTGGAGCAATAGCTTTAAGATAATGTGCTACAGGTAATTTGATAATATTTGATAATATTTTTGATAATATTTTTGATAATATTTTTGTCTATCCAGAAGACAAAAAAATCTAATAGCTGGAAGTTGAAGCTAGACAAATGAAGAGTAAAATAAATAATCCTAGAGAAATGCCTTCCCTTTTAACTGGATACTTAATGTGAATTTTAAAAGTTGTTGAATTCTTCATTGTCATAATAAATAAATGTTTCAATTTTTGAGAGGTTAGAAATAGTCATCTATAATTCTGGTAGATAGCAGCTGTCAGCTTCTGCTTATAAATAGTATCAAGTGCTCTAGTGTTTGTGAGGACAGGAGAAATCTGTAGCCAAAAAATGAAAATTGTAAGGCAGAAGCTGTAGAATTGGCTCCGAAGTCATGATTTAAAACTTAAATAGTGTACTTCCTTAAATTCGATCACTGAGCTATGTTAAAGGAACTTCACAGATTTTGTTAAATTCTCATTTTGTATTAATGAGACCTTTTAAGAATTCTAAACATTCTAAAGACTGGTATCCCTTAATATTATATTACTTAAGTAATTTTTTAGCTTATTCCCATTCAGTATTAATTGTATCTTTTTGATTTGATAGCTGCATTATATCCTTCTAGTTTTCTGTGATCTTGTTAGCAACATCATAACTTTGGTGCCCTTTTTTTTTTTCTTTAATGTGATTGATTCATTAGTAAATCTCATTTCATTTAGTAAATAACTCTGGAGCTATTGAAAGTATATGAATAGCTGTGTACTGTCTTGTCAGTATAAATGTAGCGTTCCTTATTGGGCTTTTGTTAGCTGTGTTTTATGTAACTGGCTTGCTTGGTTAGCAGAAGATACTTGACTTTGGTTTTCCTTCTATGGTTTGTTTTTTGTTTGGGGTTTTTTGTTTTTTTTTTACAATAATTTCTTCTTGAATAACTGTATTGCTAAAGCTGGGCCTAAAAGTGACTTAATATTTCTTCTTTTATGAAGCAGCAGAAGTACTTGCTTTGTGCATCTGCTGTATAGAGATTCAGTTGTGCCTCCACTGAATCATGATTCATTTTTAACATGTGAACATTTTAGTGAAATTACCACCCTACAGATGATACTTAGATCAGGATTTCCTTTTTGTCAAACAGTCTGATAGAGATAGAAGGCTGATAAAAGTGATCTGTTTAGAGTTAGTCGTGATAAGACATGCAGTATTTTCGTGCTGGTGAAATCTTGTAGTGAAATTTGTACCGTATGTCTACGTAGTTTTTATTAGTGGAGAGCATGCCAGATTCCTAGCTTGCCAGTTGCAGTTTGTAGTCATCTTAAGTTCTTTTGCTGGTCCTGGGATTTTATGTGTTGTCATACACGTTTGGTTTTTTTTTTTTTTTATTTGCCATTTTATGTTCATCATTATTCAAGACTATGGCCATTAATACTCATTTTCACTCCTACTACTTTACTACCCCATTTAACTACTATTATTTACAATTTTGTTTCCTTAAATGTAGATTATAGCAGAATATTCTACTGTAGTGTGAATTTATGCCATAGTTCTCCAGGTGATAAGCATACAATATGGAACAGTATGTTAGTGTACTTTGGATACCTCGTTATTTCAAATTTCCATCAAGTTACTGTCTTCTCACTGGTACCTTGTTCTCCAATGCATGAAGAAGCTTGGGGTGCATTGTAATTACTTGTCAGTGTATTTGGAAGTGTTCGTCTTTTCTGGACAGATGGGAGAAGTGTGGAAGGAAGAAGAGGAAGACTGTCCGCTTCTGATAGATTTCATTACTGAATGGGTGAGCTGTAAGTGCAGAGGATATTGGGTTTTGGTCTTAGCTTGCTTTCAGCTGTGCTTCCTAGTCTGGTTGAAAGTACCATTTAACTGAGGTGAGAAAGCAAGAATGGGTAGATGGATTGAAGCGCAGTTAACATCTAGGCTAAAGGTCTCTGGATCTGCGGTATCATGGCTTAAAGCTTCAAATAAGAAGCTTTGGTGTATTGTTGGGTGGCATTCTGATGGGACAGGCAGTAATTAGTGTCCTTGTTCCATGATCTGAAATGGGTGTGTATTTGTTTGAATTGTATTTCAGAATATTAGCTGTAGTACTGTAAAAGCTGAAATGGTGTTTTACAATGGTAATCAGGCAGTTGACTTGTGTTGTTACTGAGTTATGGTAAATTAGCTTGCTCCTGCTGTTGATTCCAGTCTTTCAACTTCTAATGGCCAAAAGCTCTGCAGTTATTTTCATAAGACTGTCAGTTTTCAAATTTATTATTTATTCATAAATAGTCTATGACATGTTTGATCAGTTGGCCAAAAGGTGATGCTGTTCAACCCATATTGCATATTGGTGGTGCCACCAGCTGTGGCAGACGTTAAAAAAGGAAAGAGAAGATGGAGCAGATTGCCAAAGTTTCATCAATATTTTTCTGCACTGGAGATTCTTTTATAACAAAGAAGAACCTTGATTAAAACAAATTTGACCTGCCTGGGCTTTTCAGTCTGCTTGCTGTGTTGTTGCGTTGAAGACTACAGAGTTACAGTTTTCAAATATGTTCTGTCACAAAGATGTGTAGTTTTGCATAATAGGCTGGTGCTTTGGAACCTTGTGAATCTTTCATATGCTTTTGTGCAGGTTTGCAGTTTATTATTGAATGCTTACTGGAATGTGCTAGAATATTAATATCTAATGTAAATGCATGTTTTAATATCACTGTGTTACAAAACTGATACTCTGCAGTTCAGATCAGCTCTTTATGTTTCACATTTATAGAATCACTGTTGCCTATTAATGTTGCTCACCTTCTTTTAGGTCAGTCACTTTTCAAAAGTTAATTGTAAAAAGGACAGTACATATTGTACAAGTTATTTTTTTTATCTGTCTGCAGGATACCTGTTGGTTTGTGGATTTTTTAGGCCAGTTTGATATGCATTTACGGCACCAGTATGCTGTGTTAAATAGCAGAACCATTTTTAGCTTTATGGAGGATAACACACAGCCGAAAATTTGAGAGGGAATGGTGATAAGTATTACATTTGTGTCTTACAAACAGCTGTACATTTGTTTTCTTTCAAAACATCAATAAAACAAACTTACACTTAATATGCCATGGTTTTGGTTCTGTGGACTTGAAGAAGTGATTGCTTTTGGAATCTGCTAATATAAGGAAACACTACATGATGAGGGTCAGTGCTGCAATTGTTTTTAAGCAAGTATTTTTGCCTTTTTAAAATCAAACATACATCTTAAGGGGCTAGATCTTAAGACATATTAGCAATTGACATTTCTTAGTGAGGTGAAGGCAAAACTCTTGCTTGCAGCATGGTAGGAAAGGAAAGGGGAAAGAAATGTGGCAGCTACGTGTTAGCTACTGTGTCATGTAAAGGGAACATGAATGTTGCACAATAGAGAGGCGAAAATCCACGTTAACCTTTTAAGTGCTTCTCCCTTCCTCTTCACACAGCAAATTTGTGCCTGAGGTTAAAACTAGGACTGTTACCTTGACAAATGCGGATGGGTTGTTTTGAGATTGTGTTGTAGATTTATTCCCAAGCTGGTTTACCAGAGCTGTGTAGTGTGGTTGAGAGTGGAAAAAAAACTCCCTCTTTATGATAGTTGTGGAACCTGCACTAGCTGCAGTTCCATCATGGCTGTTACCATAATGACAGTTTCATTAGCAGTGTGTACATTTGAGAATCTTGGACTACTAGTAAATTTAAATCTGTCATGACTGGGCAAAGCTGCAGACACTTACTTTAGTGGGGGTCTGAACTTAGATATAGATTTTTCTATACTGGGGTTGGCAACAGATAATTACTTTTTGGTGGTGAAAATAATGAGCAACATTACAGAAAATTTACAGGGAGTTCATACTATAACAAGTTTGATGATATATAAGGTAGATCTGGACATTATTGAAAACTAAATCAGATCCTGCTTGCTTACATATGGTGCAACACTACCTCTGCTATACTAGCCACTGGAATCTAGTGGGTATGATATGACAACTGACAAAAATGAGAGAACAAAAGGTTTCAAAGGAAAAAAACTCAAGTTTAATGTTCTGAAGAAAAGGATCAAATACTTCTGCCTTAACTGAAGGTTCAAGAGCCTGCAATTTGCATCCTTAGGGATATGCCCTTGATCTTTTTTTGAATTTGGAGGATCTGAGGTGTCATGTTTATAGGTGGGGAAAGCATAAATAAATTTAAAAATTCCTTTACAGGTCACTTTTAAATATGTACCAGGTAGAATTGCTGTTCGAGAAGATGCTCATAGTTTGTGTTTGATATGCATTTACAGTGTCCATATATGGGATTTGGTTTTATGATAAGGAAGAATGCCAAAGAATTGCAGAGCTCATGAAAAAGTAAGTGATGGGTAAACAAGACTTTCTGTGCTTTTTTTATGTATGTATTTCTGTACATACATGCACGTTATATTGCTAGGATGGTCAGACTTTTCTATTTTAAAGCTGTATGTACAGAATTTGTTGCAAATAACATTGTCACACCTGCATTTTCTATAAACAGAAATAAGTCACTATATTGCAATACTTTTTAATAATTTGCTGTGCAGCTTTCTGGCTACATCAGAGTGTAACAGTTCATCTGATTTATTTCCTGATGACTCAGAGATCTGTTTTGAAGAACTGTATTCTTTGGGGGTTTAATGTATTTCTTGTGTTTGGGGAGTTTTTCTTTTTAATGTTGCTGTTATCTTTTTTTTTTTTTGTTGTTATATCAGTGTAAATGTGGGCTATCATGAAAGCATACTGTAATAATACAATTCTGTGGGGCTTATCCTGTTTATGCATCATGGTTGAATTCCTGCTTCCTCATTTTGTAAGAATATGTACAAAATTCACTTTGTTTTTGGAATATAAAGCAAGACTTTAATTAGCTTTGAATTCATTACTTTTATGTACATAACATTATTTTCTACATGTTATATAATCTTTAATTTTGCAGTCAAGTTGGAGATTAAAATTTCAAACAGAACTGTATTCTCAGCTGTATTTTAATCTAGCAAGATCATGGATATTTTTTTTCACTTTCACTGCTTTCTTCATGTGTTCAGGATGGAAAAGGCTCATTATTCTGCTCTACCCTCTGGTTGGCCTAATGATGGGCTTGTTTGCAATGATCCTTTTTTTTTATTACTGTATTGTGCAGGTTTTTGTGTTTGGAGGAGGAAGGAACTGAAGTCTTCTTAAAGATTTTATCAATATATGCAATCTAAATTTTTTAGAGCTATAAGATAGAGGATATAGTAAAGGGGCCCAACAGGAACAGGCAGAAACTGGATATACTGGTTGCCTGCACTATATAGGGTTGGAAATATCATCATCTCAGTTCTTTTAAGTGACAGGAGGAGTGATGATGTAGAGCCAAGTCTTTGTCATCCCAAGAAAAGCCATAGGAGGTAGATACAATCAAGCTGACAGCACTGGGTACTAACAGAGTGCAATGTAAAGTCACGGTCAGACCTGTGGATGTGTCCTTTTCAAAGTTATCTGTCCCAGTCTAACAGCTTCTCTAGACAGAAGCATGCTGAGGAAGTGACATCAACTTTGATTGCTAAAGTTACCAAGTGCCCAAAAGCCCATTTACGTACCCTGCAGTGCAAGTCCAAACAAGGCTCATTCTCACACTTCTCGGTTCATAGCAAAGTGCTTTAACTCTTCTACCACTATGTTCCAGGGAGAATTTGTTATAAAATACTGGATGGGAAGGTAGCCATATTTCCTCCATATATCTTTTTAAAGTAATACCTGCTGCTTTTCATTTTGCAGTGACAAAACATTGTGAAACACAGACTGTGACAATGATGGAGGTTTGTTTAGGGGGTTTTGTTGGTTTTGCTGAATATCCTACAGCAATAAAATGTGTCAGTTTTGACCTAAAAAATAGTGGATGGGGATGAATTCACAAAAATAAGCAATGAACCTTAGGAAACCCAGTTTTTGACAGCTCATTTTAGTTAACTAGCTCAAGTTTCAGTTGGTGGTGATTAGGTACTCTCAAAGTGGTAATTTACTACAATAAAAACTAGTTTTCAAAGGATTCCTGCAATTGTAAACCACGTGTAGTGGTTTATAATAGCAGTGTTTCATATAGATAAAAAAATACCCTGTCACTCAGCCAATTGGCTGTGTGTTTTAATTCTCAGCATTCTACAATAATAATAAAACAGCTGGGGCAGGAAATTGGTTATTTGCTAGTAGTTAATGACTGATTTGTGTGTGTTTGCCATCCTCCACCACCAGCAGAACTGAATAACACTCTAAATTCCCTGCTCTTTCTGGGTATAGAAATTAAGACAGAGTTACGGAAATTTTAGTCTATGGCCTACTGTATTCAGGATTGGAGAAAAAGAATCTCTTGCCTGGCCAAACTGTGTTTTAATATAGATCTTTTAATAGAGAGTTTTTACACATTGAAATACAGATGGGGTAAAAATAGTTTTGATTAATAAAGTAGTTGTGGTTAAACTCTTTATATTTTACCTGTTTTTTGTCTTGTATATTCTCCTCTCACCTCCAACTTTCAGCTTAACTCAACAGGAACAATTCAAAGCAAAGCAGGGCATGGGAACAGGAGCATCCCCAATGATCATGAATTCTGCTAATAACAAAGAAGTGGATATCTTACGAATGCTTACCAAGGCCAAAGATGAGTATACAAAGGTGAGACTTGCTGTCTACAAAAGAGGACATTTTTTTTGGTGATACTGTGATGCCAACTTACATTACAATTTAAAACATAAAAGGACTGGGTTTGGTTTTGTTTAAATGGTTTACTCAGTGTGAAACTGATTTTGACAGTGTGCTCTCTCATTTTGTGTAGAAGTGACTGATAGAAAAGTTTTGTCAGAATTTGCTAAAGATTCAAAAGAAATACACTGTCAATAAAAACCTCTGAAAGGAGAGCGTATATATGATTGGTTAGTTTTTGAATGCTGGGGGGTAATATGAAGTGTAAATCAGCTTTCGTTTTGACCCTTGGAACTCCTATGCTTATTGCTTATTGAGTAGCACCTGGAAGTTGTGTTCTTCTTGTGGGTGAAGTATTCAAACCTGCTAATGGTTTCTGTAGTTTGTACAAATAGCTTCCTTCAGAGAAGACCTTTTAACAGTGAAGTTATGCTTTTAATTGTGGTTGTTAGCTACTTTCAAATACTAATAGAAGGCAATTAAAAGGTTGAAATGTAGTGTAATTTCAGCCCATGTGCTGCTTTGGTCTTCTGAGGCTTATAAATAAAGAAGTAACTAATGGACTAATAATATTCTCTCTTATTGAGCAATCAAAAATATTTTACTTTGGGGAATAAAAATTAGGAATTTTAACTATTCATATAAATGCTGCAAATTATTACAGAGCCTGCAGGTTCCTACTACCATTTACTGTATTTCATGTTTTGTCATGTAATAATAGAACTCATAAGTGTTATTGAATCTAGAAGTATATCTTAAACATAGCAATTTGAAGAAAGGAAAAGTTATTTTTCTGAAATGCAGTTACTACTAAGATCCTCAGAAAGACAATAGTAAACCATTTGAGTTATGTTGAAATGTAGCCCTTTTTATTGTAGAATATCTTCTCTTGAAGCTTAGGACTTTTGTGTTTTCTGTAATAAGGATTTAATACAGTGTAGTGGATTTTTTTTTTTTAAGAGTGTAACTAACTTTGAGGGGTGTATCTTATTCCTAAATTAAGTTACACATTTGAAGGTTACATGTGAAATAAAACACAAAGCCTCCCCCCTCCTTTTTTTATTAATGGAGCTTTAAGTTCTTAAACCGCTAAAATATTTTTTTTTAAAAAATGCCCTTACACTTGCCTTCTTTTGATCTCTAGTAAGAAGTGGTATTAGCTGGCCTCATAATGATTGATAGCTGAGGAGATAAAGAGCGGAAGAGCTGCTAGGATACAGAATGAAGCATGACAAAATGTGTTTCTCTTTAACCATTGTGCCTTTTCTTGTCCTACAAGACAAGCCCTGATTTTAGCTCTGTGCTATACACTGCTTCTACAGCATCTTCCTATTTACTACACCAACTTTGAGCTACTAAGGGTCAGATCAGGTAGGCATCCTTTGTCAGGTTGATGTGGCAGAAAAAGCCTGAAGTGTTCTTCTTCATTAGTAAGGACACACAGTGATTTGATAAGAACATAATTTCTGGTAGCGAGCAAGCTCAGCCTCTGGACTTCTATTTCTGGTTTTGACTGTTTCTTTCACTTTTTTGTCTTCTAACAAAACATTCCAGTGGTACTGCCCTGCCCAAAGAGGAATAGAGTTTCTAAGTTTTCAGATGCCTTAGCTTTTGATTTGTTAACTCTGTGAAAGAGAAAGTAGAATCCAGAAGGCCTAGTTTTCCTGAGGGCACTGTGCCATACTCAGCCTTGATGATGTAGAGACTATGCTACTATTTTTAACAGTCTGAATTGGTTCTGTCTGTCTCACTTAAGCAGAGCTCTGACTGGAAATCTTTACTACTGCTCTTTGACACAGTCATTGTCCTCCTTAATTCCTCTCTTCTGCTAAATACCTTGTAGACCTTCATATCATGTTCATTAATGTCATCTTGTGCCTGCTTTAAGAAGAAATCCCCAGTTTCCAGGTCTTTACAGCTTTGCACTCAAGCTCTGGCAACTTCAAAGTCCTCTTCATCCCTTTCTGCATAGACATCTAAGTACAAAAGCTCTTCTAAGTTCCATCAGGTCTTGGCTGACCTTCTTTCCTTGTATCAGACCTTCCAGCATCTCCTCCTTGTACTTGACAGATCTTTGCAGTTACATGTTTCTAAGTCAGGATTTTGCTGCAGACCATGAGATTAGGATGTGACATGGTATTTGCTTCAGGAGAACTGCAGTACTGAAGTACCATGCTTGCCCACTGTCTGTTTACTTTGAAAATGTCCTGGTCAGCTTGAGCTTCATATTGTATGTGTAGATTTTGAAATCTCACAACATGGAGCAATTGTTTGACTCCAATGTCTCTGACCATACCAAACTTACCTAAAATATCCTCGGTGATGGTCTTGTTCTTTTTGACTGATATATATCACATATGTCTGCTTTTTTCCAATGTTTCTTAGCCTTTCTTTGACTTGATCTTAGAACCTTTTGATTTGTTATGCATCTTTTATAGGAATATAGCTTTGAACAAGACACATGACTAAAGGACAGACCACTGAACCAAGCTGGAGTAATTGTCAAGTATAGTAGGTGATGAGTACTGTTCTGGTTCTATCACTAAAGAGCATGGTGACATTTCTTTCATGCTGTTTTTGCTCTTGATTATGTCATACGATATCTTCTTTACCTGTCCACTTGACAGTTGCTTAAAATGTCATGTTGTTGCTCCGAGCTTACTCATCAGTGAGGCCATGCTCCCCATCTGTCAAAATGACTTTATATTCTGAACTTCTGAAATCAGCACAGGCTTTTTTTTTCCTCTTCATAATACTTCTCTGTATTTGACACCAACTTACTAGCCGTGTTATCAAATCATGGGAATGGTAGCAAATCCGTTCAATGTCATTCTCTATAGGCCTTTGTATATACCGCCATTCATTTTGCTGAGGAATTTGGTCTGAAAAAATGCTCAACTCTCTCATCCTATCTTCATCCTTAAAGTAAGCAAGTTTTTTCCTAAATTTAAACATGACTTTGTATATTCTGGTTTTTTCCTTTATGCCTCTTGTCTTCACTGGGTGCTACTGAAAAGAGTTTGTCTCAGTCATCTTTACTTCTTCCTGTCAGGTATTTATCCACATTGATATTACACCCTGAGCCTTGTCTTCTGGAGACTAAGCCTCTCCTTGCTTGACAGGTGCTTAAATCAACTTCATCGACTTTCAGTGAACACAGTCATGGGGGGGCGGAAATCCCAGAACTAGATGTAATACTGCACTGCTCAGTAGAAGGGTCTAGCCAGTGCTCTCACCAGTATTTAGCAGAGTTGAAGGATCACCTCCCTTCATCAGATGGCAATGCTCTGCTTAATGCAACCCAGGATGCTATTGCAGGAAGGCCAGGATGGCCTTCTTTTGCCAGAGGGGCATGTTGCCAGTTCATCTTAAATTTATTTAACACCCAGGTCCTTTTCTGCAAAGTTGCTTTTCAGTCAGTACAGCACCATCTAGTAACCTGTACTGCATGGGGTAATTCTTCCTCAGTTTCCCTTTATTGAACTTCATGTTCCTGTCAGCCAGTTTCTTCAGCCTGTTAAAGTCTCTCTGAATGGCATCATAACCACCTGGTCTATTAACTACACATCTGTATTTTATATTGTCTGAAAGCCTGCTCTGTCCCATTATTTAGGTCATTAATGAAGATTAAGCAGCATTGACCCCAATGTCTAACCCTGTGGTACACCACTAGTGAGTGACTGGTGTACAGTTGGGCTTCTTTGTTGCATGCCCACAATATTTTGAGTCTAGCAGATCATATTGTTTTCTGTACATCTCACTGTCCACTTACATCGTTTGCATATCAACAGTTTGTCTTTGAGGATGTTATGAGAGACACTGTCAAAGGCTTTGCAGAAGTCAAATTATATCCACTGCTCTCCCATCAACCACTGAGCAGTCATCTTGCTGTAAAAGGCTACTGCATTGTTCAAGTATGATCTTCCCTGTGTAAATACATGCTTGCTACTCCAAGTCATTTTCATGTCCTTGGTATGTTTAGAAATGACTTCTAGTAGGAAGCTATTTGTTTCATTGCCTTCACAGGGATTGAGGTGAGGCAAACTGCTCTGAAGTTCCCCAAATCCTCTTTCTTGCTCTTCTTGAAGGTAGTACTAATGTTTGTTTTCTTCTGGTCCTTACCCTGTCCTCCCACTATTGCTATTACCTTTCAAAAATAGAGTGATTTCACAATGACAGGCAGGTCTCTCAGCTTTTATGAGTGCATCCCACATGCTACCTAACCTGATCCTCCTCTACCAAGGGAAAGTCTTCATCACTCCAGATTTTCCCACCAGTCTCAGGGGACTGGGATTCCTGAGGACAAATGTTGCAAAGCAGACACTGTTTACCTCCTTAGAGCCAGCCCCTCAAGCTCCCTTGAGAAATTAAGTTCTGTTTTACAAAGCAGCCCTAGAACCAGAGGGTCTCTGTTTGCTGTTGCAGAGGTGTCAGATTAAATGATCAGTTTTGTATATTTGAGAGGAGAGGCTGTTTTCTCACCTGACACATTTGCATCCTAAGGAGTTTGTCTCTGAAAGTTTTGGAAAGGACACTGATGTTTTCATAATCGCACAGCAATGGCTTTGAAGTGTGTCCTTGTGACAATCTGTCCAGTCCACAGTTCCATCCCACGTAATGTAAAAAACAGGACTGGGGTCTTTGGAGGAAAGCATGAGAAACCAAACCTGATCATTCCTACCCAACCATTACACCTGCAGCATAAATTTAAAGCCCATCAAATTCAGGTAATTAACTGTGAACATTCTTGTTAGGATTAACTTTGTTAGGTAATTCTTTAAGAAATCTTTCCATGTTCTTGGATTCAGTTGTATCAGGTGACAGTGACTTCCAATATATTGTTTTCTACTGACAGTAGCATTCCTTGTCTACCTAATGCTTTTTGTAGTTCCATTATGTTCTTATTTTTTGTACAATGGAACAGGACCGTCTTGTTCTCCTTTTCCTATTCCATTTATTATTTCTCTTTCAGGCAGCATTTTCTGTGCATTTCTTCTGAATTAAATCATGTCTTTCCATTTTCCTGATCACTTTTAGTCATCTGTCTCTGCTCATGTTTTTATAAATATTTTTATTAATCCTGTCATATTTAGTAAGAAAACACACTGATTCTAAAAATTGATTAAACCTTTAATTATTTTTCTTTGTGGGTATATGTATCCATGTATCCTCCACATTCCCACAACGTGGAATATTTATGTAAAAGATTTTGAGTTATAATTCCAATTTTTAACAAAAAGCATTGAAAATGTTCTTTATGGCCATATTAATCCTTCATGTATTTGAAGTACTACTAGCTGTCTGCTAATGCAGGAAAACATGTCTGTTGCTTGGTTTCTAAGATGCTTTCTAAAAATTATTTTATGCTTTCTTAAGTGTGGGAAAAGCAGAAGATAAGAAAAAGAACTGAGATTTAAATGAGAAGGAAACCTCATGCTCGGGAAGTCTTGGAATCAAGTCTTTATTTTTACATGTGCTTTGTGGGTTTAGAAAATTAGGTTGCAGTTGTTGTAGTTCTTTCAGTAGCATAATAAATATTTCATAATCAGTGCTGCAGCTAGTATTTTTGGTTACTGAATATCTGGCTATGTCTGTATTTTACTATCATGGAGAACTACGGGAAAAGATACTGTCACACTTACTAAAAAGCACTTCTTTTCTGTTGCAGTGTAAGACCTGCTCAGAGCCAAAACAAATAACCAGTTCTTCTGCAATCTATAACAACCCCAACCTAATCAAACCAATTCCAGTGAAGCCTAGTGAAAATCAGCAGCAACGAGCAAGCAAAACAAGCAATGAGCAGCAAAGCAAGGTAAAATGTTTTGTGTGTTTTCTGACCAGTGCTGCTGTAATCAAGTAATCATGTAGGGGTATGTATTGGAGTTGGAAGGTCAGTGCAAGAATTTGAGGTAAAACCACTGTAAGGAATTATTTTCATACAAAACTGATCTGTTTTATAAAAAGCTCCGCAACCCCCACTACATGATGTGGAAGCATGTAAGTCACAGGCATGCTATCCTGATGCAGCAACGAAATACCAGTCTTTCAAATTTCAGATGCTGTTTTGATTACAAACTGGCTTAAGCAATTGCTGGGCCACAGTTTTTGTGGGTTTTGTTTTTTCTTTTTTTGTTCAGGTTAGTTCTTTAAATAAAGAAAAGTATCTTGATATATCTTCAAACTCAATCACACTGCATCATCCTAAAAGCTGAATTCAGCTGTGACATGGAGATGCAGAAGAAGTGGCCCTACTTCATACACAGGGAGACTTCTCTTATAATACTGTACTGATGGCTGAAAGGGAAGATGCTCTTTCATGGTGTTTGAAGTGAAGCCACTTCTCTCAGATTCACTGCTATTCTCCCACATTATCAGGTTGGCAGCTGTTGTCTTACCTTTGCTATGTGACAAAACTATTAAAAATCCTATTGGGAGGAAAGAGCATATTGTTTTTCTCAGCTTTTCCTTGAATACTGCTGGCTAAATGTTGTCACCAGTTAATGTAACTTATGCATGAGGGAGCTATGTTTACTTTTTTCCTTTATCCCCTCACAGAATGTGGATCCTGAACCACAGCACTTGTCTTTGACAGCACTGTTTGGAAAACAAGAAAAGACAGATGTCGCAGAACCACTTAATAAGCAGAACCAGGAGAATCTTCCTATTAGGCAGGGTGTAGTACGTTCACTGTCCTATGAAGAGCCTAGCAGGCATTCACCCTCTGCAGAGAAACAGCTTTGCCCTGCCATTCAGAAGCTTATGGTGCGTGGGACAGACCTTCATCCACTTTCTGAGTTTCCTGAGAACCGACTTTGTGAAAATGGCAGTACCCACCCTGTGGGTGAGACTTTCACAGGACTCTTCCAGCCTGTGACTTCTCATGGTATTGCAGCATCTCATGTAGTTCAGGATACTGCTGGCACTCAGAGCTTACTGCAGAAATTACAAAGTCAGCCAGGGACAGTGCCTAAAAAGGATGCCAATGCAACAGGATCTGTGAACTCGACAGCTCCTGTGTTCAGCAGGACTCCTGCTCCTGTTGGAGCACCAGCAGCATCATTAAATAACATGAGTCAGCCACCTTTGGTATATTTCAATGGTTCCTTACCAGGCCAGACTTTAGAGTCTCAGACACTTGGTAAAGAGCAATCCAAACTTCCTAGACAGCAACTTCCTCTCTCGGGCAATCAAGCAGCCAGTTCTGGGGTGATTTCACCTCAGGAGTTACTGAAAAAGCTCCAAATAGTTCAACAAGAACAACAGCTACATGTATCCAGCAGACCAACCTTGGCAGCTAAGTTTCCTGTTGTTACTCAGAATACCAATACATTGAAACCACTGGATTCTTGGGTAGAAAAGGCACCAGGTACAGAAAAACAGAGCGCTCTCTTTCAGGTAAGTGGGAAACATCAATATTTAAAGTAAATAATAATAAAACAAAACCTGCAATCTTTGGAACTCGGTGTTTTATAAGGTTAGTCTTTGTTTCTTTATGACCAGTGTATTCTTGTTGCTGTTCTTACCACATGTTGCTGTACATAGTTTATTTTGCAGGGGATGAATTAACAACAGCAAGTAAGTTCTGATTTGCCAAGCTGTGATACTGTAAATACTGATGGCTACACCTCTTGTGCGTCAATTATGACCAAAAATAACTGCAGTCCTATTTTTTTTCAGAGGCACTTTGAAAAGTCACCTGGTTTTCAGTTGTACTTATTTTGGGGTTTCTCATGTGGTTACTGAATGTAATATTTTGGGTTTAGTAATTTTTTTGACAAAATTAGTCATGGCTTTCTCTGTGCAGGTATGCATTCCTTTGTATGCCTGTTGCTAAAGGTGCTTTAAAGGTCAGTTATTTTCTGACAGCAGTTTTCTGAAATTTTTTTGTATTGGTGTATTAGCAACCTTGTGCCATCAGCAGTACTGTGAGTATTCATTAGGTATTTTTTTATTTGCTATATAATGTTGGTTTGGTTTTGTTTTGTTTTGTTTTAAAAAAAACACCTTGTTCCTGAATGCCTTCAAAAAAACCCCAGACCTTTAATTCTGATGTTTGTGACCCTAAAAGTCAGAGTGGTGTCACAAAAAATTCAGGAGATACCAAGAGAATGCGTGTCTCATAAGTACATTTTTCTGTTCTTAAGAAAAGCATCATATCCCATCCTGGATAACTGCTGTCTTTGTTAACTTCCTTTTCTATAGGATCTTTCTCACTTGAATGTCTTTAAATGTGCTGTTCGAGGATGAATCTAAGTCCTTTTTAACTTACCTTATTGTGGACGGAGTGTCCACAAGATGTATTTTGCTGGAGCCTAACTTGTATTGGAGTCTAGAAGTTATTGGAATGAAAAACCATTCACCTTTTCAGTGTAACAATTAAAAGCTGCATTTCTATTGCAACTTCCTGAAAACCCAAATGAAAGATCACAGAATACTTCAGCTTGTTCCAAGAATCCTCCTGATTCTAGAAAGTTATCCTACATATGGAGAAGCTGAAACAGTCATTTAACAATTAAGGGCCACATCTGTCACTAACACTGTGACATGTCAAGATTTCTGTTTCCATGAGAGAGGTTAGAGGAAGACTAATTTGGTATAGCAAATAGCTCTCATTATTTTTATTCTTTTAATTAAAGCAGCATGACTTTGTATAATCTGTGTGAAAGAGTTTTTGGGGGATTAGTCACTGAAATTATTCAGGAGCAGTTGCTTACAGATGGTATTCTGACTTTCTAGTGGAGTGCTAATGAATTAAAGGAGTATCCAGAGTCACAAAAATTTACTTCTGCTTTCACTGGGAATGGATCTTCCCTGCAATAAATGAAAGAAAATGTCTAATTCACTGATACATGCACAGGTAGCATGTAGACATTCCTTCTTTGAAGGTAAAATGAGGCAAGTGCCAAACTGCGTAAGTCACTGAGCATAAATGAAAAATGGAAAATATGCTGATATATTTTCAAATGAAAAATCCCTAAACATATTGATATTGCTAATGACTTTATTTGTGTATATTTGAAAAAGACAATGCCAGCATTAGTTGCAGTACAGAAGGGGAGTTATTGAGGTCTGACATAATGCAATGTCAATGATTTTACTGTTTAAGTACTAGAACAGTAGCTTGTGAGAAGAGTGAAATCTTCACTGGTACACGTCTTATTCACTGTGATTATTGCTGCAAGTTTGCCTTAGAAAAAAAAAAATGTAGCTGAGGTGACTCTCAGTCTCACTTTGCATGGCTGTGAGCAGACCAAGAAGATTGAGACTGCCTGTGAGTGGCTTCACAGACCAACAGCTGCTACCAAAACAGTATTAGATGCAGTTCTTCTGACACATTTAACAGGAGATTCAATACATAGACTGAAAATGGTAATGAAAGTATGAGTAATTATTGTTTCAGACACCTAGAGCTCTGCAACCTGGAAGGAATGGCCTCTTTCACATGCAGCAGATTGCCAAGAACGAAAAAAGGGGAGGAAGCTAAAAATGAAGGAGTCTGTGTTCCTGTAGAATGATATGATTTAGCCACATGAAATATGCCTATTTCTGAAAAAAAAAAATAAAAAAAAAAAGAAAGAAAATTAGAATATACAAATTTTAAAATTTTATAACCAGCATTATTCTTTTCATAATATAATCGTTGCTGTAGACCAGAGGCTTTAAGTGCTGCCATGCCTGCAGACAGATATTCGAGTGAAATTGAATTGGCACAAATATATCTGCACATGCTCATGCAAAATTGATCAAAGCAGATTCTGACAACAAATGCAGCAAAAGGTTTGTTCTCTGTAATTATTTATCTTTTGGTATTGCCTCTCCTACTCCAATTAATTATACAGAAAAAGTAAATTCTGAAAAGTCTGACAGGAGTGAAGAGATATCTGGACAGTGTCTGTTGTTGGAAACATTATTAAAGGAGCACCCTAAATCCATCTAAAACAGAACTAAGAAAATGAAAGCAAGTCTTTTCCACAATTGACACATTACAAGTCCAAGTTTAAATTGGCTTCTCTGCATCTCCATATGGTGTAAGAACTGTGATCTCCCACATGGAAAGGAAGAGACCAGTTACCAAAAAAAAAAAAAAAGAGAGGGAAAGAAAGAAGAATAAAAGCAAAAACTGAAGAATAATACTTGGAAGCATTCAGTTACGTCTGTTGCCAGCCCCGTTCTGTGAAGTATTCCTTATGTGGACAGTGAGTAACTTGTGCTTAAGAGCATTAATCTGCAGTGGTCTTTGAAGCATATGCATAGTGTTAGGCATGAGTTATCCCAATTATAGATACATGCATGCTTAAGTGTTTATGTTAATTAGAATTATGGGTTTAGAACTGCTTACAATAACCTTGACACAAATTTATCTTTTCTTCAGAAGGCCATTTATCTTGCAGCCCAGTTTTCTCATTTGGAGCATTTTCCATCAAGAATGTATTTGGTACAGTGTTACATCTCCTGAATGTGTACATGGTACCTAATATCTCTGGTGTGAGTTACCTTTCAATTGTCCTGACGGCAGTTTCAGCACGAGACTGTAGACCTGGAGAGGAAGAATGCAAATAGATACTTACAGCTTGTTTTGAAAAGTAGTTGAAGATTTTGTGTAAGGGTGGTGAGGCACTGGAATGGGTTGCCCAGGCAAGTTGTGAATGCTCCATTGCTGGCAGTGTTCAATGCCGGGTTGGACGTAGTCTTGGGTGACATGGTTTAGTGGGAGGTGTCCCTGCCCATAGCAGGGGTGTTGGAACTAGATGATCTTGAAGTCCTTTCCAACCCTAACTGTTCTATGATTCTATGATTCTGTTCTTAAGCATCAGTTTAAAAAATCTGAATTAAATTTGAAAGACAAAGCAATGTTGGCATTGTAGCCAGCTTTATTTTAATAGGTATTGTCTTTAAAGTTCCCAAACCATTCTTACATTGAATGTTCTCAGTTTTAAGTAACACCACTAAAAACAGTTAGAGGCCCACAGCACCCACCCAGATGCTTGCGTTCCAGAGGAGCACTTGATGCACGTGGGATTATGCACACATAGGAAGCAACAGAGGGTGCCAGTTTGCATTACAGGAGATCCATTGCTTTCCTTAGTTCATGGTGTTATGTGAATTTGCCAGCTATCATGTCATCTTGCTGCCAGCAGCCACGCAGAATACCAAATAGGTATCTTAGTGAGCGTTCATGCTTCTGAGAAGGAATTCTATATGCTGCAGTGATTATTTCATGTGTTTTTTTTATTGTTCTTTCTTTGTTGCTGCACAACTCATGGTAGACTCCTACTCTGTTATTAGTGACTCAGAGATTTAAGTGTTGACCTGATAGATCTGGAGGTAATTCGGTAGAGACTGGCTGAACAAGTAACTCAAGTTAGATTCTGTGGGGAAGAAGTTGATGAACAGCATTTTGAAAGAGCTGTTATATCCTGTGAGAAATGCTTAAAGCTAAAAGATTGGCCGCAGGGCTATTAAAGTCTCTATAGAGCATTTTCAGTGCTTTCACCAAACTCATAGTGTTATAGGAACTATATAGAATAGAATATATAGAACTAGTAATACCAAGATCAGCATCCCATTTTCTGCTGGGTGTCAGCTCTCCTAGTGACTGAAGGTGATCTGAACCAAGTCTAAAATGAAAATATGCCTGTAAGTTTTTTAAAAAGCATGTTGTTCATGTAAATTTGTTAAATGGCAGAAGCTTTGAGCATGAAGTGTTAGCAAAATATGCATTTCGGTGTTTGCATACAGAAACAAATGCTGTACATTGAAAAATTATACTTATTTTCTGTTCTTTTTACATAAATATTTTTAAGTTTTGCAGCAACCTGTAGATATTAGCTGTATCACCAGTAGATGGCAATATTGCTTATTCCATATAGTTTCCATATGCTTGGCAAGTCCTACCAAAAAGCCAGTTCCATGCAGAGAAAACAAGTACTTTTTCACGTGTCTTTTAAACTACAACATCTATACATATTTGAAAGTAGTAACTGTATATTACTAAGTGTACAGTTTGCCTCAGGTTTTGTTTATTTGCCTTTGACTCTGGAGAGGAATGTCTTTTGAGTTTGAAGGACATGTCATCTAGGTTTTGAAATAGTCTGTGTGGATTCAGCTATATTAATGGGGCAATTTTATCTCCTCCAGCTGCTAACACCATCCCTTTGCTTGGAGGTTCCTGCCTTTGGAGAGTAGTTTGTATATGCATTCTTTGAATGGCATTAGGGAGAATCATTTGGCATAAGCAAACACTGCCAATTTTTCTTGAGGTAAATTGTAGAGAAGTTACTTCAGCTACATCCGTGAGTAGAGCAGAAGCACTGTGTATGGAGGCAGTCAATCTTCCACAGGCAGAACAGTCTTCTTACAGGAGAACATCTGTGTGCAGTCTGAAGGTCTCACTCCACGGAGGGATGTCACTTTGGACTTAGATTGATTTTCTTCTAAAAAGAGCATTGTTTTTCAAGCATAGGTGCACAAACATATGCACCACCTTCCTGTTTGAAGTAAACCTAGAGCGAGTTAGGAATATCTTAACTCATTCAAGAGCTTGTAACACAGACCTGATGATTGCTGTTACGATTACGTGCCATGGGGTAGGAAAAAGCTATAGGTCAAGAGTTTTGGTTTTAAGTAGAACTCTTTATTTGAGAAGCAATATTTACATTAAATGTTGTGGTTTAAAATGTGACCTGGGATATTTTTGTATTAGGTGCAATATTGTGTTCATCCTGATATCCATGAGTCTTCCCTCAACCCTACTGTTTCTGCTTCCTTAAATTTTGCATAAAACAGCATGAGATCTCAGTCCTGCTCATTTCATTCTATTTTTATGTGTATTGTAGTCTAACTAGCATTTTTCAGAAATGTCTTTGGTAGAACAATCTAGGCATAAGTCAAGCTACCAAAATATGAATGTTCTTTAGCATTAAACTACATTGTCTTGCATATCTGGGGCATAAACCTCAGTTTTATTTTCTTAATTTTTCATCAAAAATTAAATGTAACTCAGGACACAGAGTGAAGTGAATCAGTAGCCTTTCACCTTCATACAGTAGCAATAAATCATCCTCCAGTCCAAAAGAGAGGAGCTTTGGTGAACTATCAATTGCTTTGTATGTTCTGCTCTGTGAAAAAAAAAAAGATTGTGTACTTGAATAGAGAGAAAATTGCTGATTAGGATTAAGATTTATTACTATAATTACCTGGAGAGAGCTCCAATATCTGCAGACTGAGTGAATAAACTTCCTATTATGTTGTATATTACATCTGATAGTATTTCCTAGTCCTGCATGTTTTACAGTTCCAGGATGTCCTGCAAATTTAAAAGTAAAAATTCTTTGACACATATCTTTGCAGGTTGGCGTGAATATGCTACTGAGGGAACTTGTAGAACTACTGCAGCATCAAGGTTTTCCTTCTCTTTGAGGGCCTTTTTGATTTTGTTAGCTGCGTATTGGTTAGGAGTCAGTTCTGTTTCTGACAGTGCTGCTAGCTCACTGTGGCTTTTTAGATAAATCACTTAATCTTTTTCTTCCCCTTAAGTAAAATATATATACTTATGTATATATTTATAAAGTAATTTGAAAGTTATAATTGGAAAACATTTTCTAATATTAGCTACAGAGGTTTGTCTTTAATAGTGATGGCCAGGTTGGACAGAACCTTGGGTGACATGGTTTAGTAGGAGGTGTTCCTGCCCATGTCAGAGGGGTTGGAACTAGATGTTCTTAAGGTCCTTTCCTACAACTGTATTCTATGATTCTATGAGTCTGTTTGCCTGTAAATATATACACAAGATTAAACATAATGATATACTGTCGTTATGTAGAAGACTTTACAGCTGCATTCTGTAGGAGTGCTGATATTTAATAGTAGTCTGATTTTTGTAATAAGATGCTCTTGTCCTCAGGTTATTTGTCTGTCAGATAGACTTAATCACACTTGAATCCATTGCTTTGATCTCAAATTGAATGGAAGGTGTTTTAATCTGTAAATAGTTCACATAGGTGGTCCTGAGCTGGAGTTTCATGTAAATGCATTGATATGCAGCAGTCTCCGTACCTGTTGTCAGTCAGTCCGGTTTTCACTATCTCTATTCCCATAGAATGAAGTAGATGGGTTTAATTGATGACTTTTTTTTTATATGAACAGGTAATCTCTCCTCAGCACATTCCTGCCACTGTGACTCCTACATTGTTGATGTCCCCAATGGTGTTCACTCAGTCCACATCTGCTCCACCAAAAGCAAATGAAAGTGGGCGATTAGCAGCAGCAAACCAAGAACCTGCTGCTAGCTCAGCTAGCCTTCTCCTGCCACTGCAAAGCCCAGAGCCTTCTGTGGTCAACAGCAGCTCAATGACAAAGATGCAGCTTCAGGAAACACTTCTACATCTGATCCAGGTAAAGTGCCAAGAATTCTCCTTTGCTTAAAATCCCAGTACCCATTTTGATATAAGCACCTGTGATCAGTTGCATCTCTCTGTCTAGAGGTTAAATGGATTGTTAAAATATATGCTTATGGCTGCATGTGAACAGAGCACTGTGGCATAGACTGAGGATGTGATAGCCTGTCCTTGCACCCTGCTGTCTTAACTGCATTTTGATTAATGCATCTGATTTGGGGCTCAGGAAAGAAAAAAATCAATGGAAAATAACAAAGATGACTGAAAACTTTGTGAGGTGAATCTATGAGCCAGAGAAAGATCTATTATATTTTTAGCTAAGAGTAAATAATGGATGATTATCCTAGCTGCCAAATATTACAGAGATGCATGTTAGCAGTAAGAAGAATTCTGATGGGAAATGAAGATTGCGGGATGACTGTGAACAACTTTAAAATATGGGTTAGATAACCTGAAAATATACTAGTTCAGTTAATTCAATGCAGTTCTCTAGTTCAAATGCTAAATTTCCTTTTGCTGTAGTTTTCCAGATTTAAATGTGACAAATCATTAGCAGTGTTATGTATGAGGTGATTGTTTACTGCTCTGGGATGATATGAGTGATTATGAATATTATTTTCCTTAGCTTGCCACATGATGAATATCTGAAGAGTAGAAGTTGGGAGAGAGATTATATAACTAAAGACCTGCCTACAAAGGACAAGGAATAGAAACACAGATTTAATTTGTAGGCCAAAACTGTGAGCTTATATGGCTTTTGAATAAAAATAAAAGTCATTATTGGAATGTTGAAGTTACTTAAAGTGCAACTTAAGTTCTAGATTCTGAGTAGGAAGGAAAGCAGTATCTTTAAGAAATTAAAGGCTCTTTTTGTTTTTCCCCTGAATTTTTAGTTTGGGATTAAAAGATAAAATTATCACCTTTACACACTTCAAGTATCTGGATAGTAGTAAAGCTATATATGAAGTTCAAAAGGAAGCTGCTCTAAGAAAATTTGATTTTACCCTCTTAAACTTACTTGCAAAATGTGCATTTGACCCTACTGTTCTTGGTGGTAGTTGAGAAGAACTAAATTACCTGGAAATATATTACTGCCAGTTACCTGTTATTTTTCATTATATAAAACTACAGTCTTGGATGCTCTTGTTTTTCCTCACAGAGTATCTTGATTTTAATTATCCTCATATGTTTATATAAGCTACTTAGGACATTCTTTCCTAATGTGACCCATTCTTAATGTTGACCCATTCTTGCAAACTGATCTGCAGAAGGAAAATGTTAAGCAAGCATCAAACCAAAGGGAGCAGCATCAGCTAGGAGCATTAAGTCTACAAGAGCTAAACAAAGTGCAAGAATTTACCCAGGTAGGATTTAGTATAGGATCAAACCCTAGGGTGTTTCACTGTTCTTGCAGACATGTTTGGAATTATCACTGGAAGCTACCAGAGGAAATCCCTAGGTAAATGAGGGCTAAGAGAAGAAATTACGGAGTTGTATCACCTCCATGTTATCATGTAAGAACAGTAGAATGAAGTTAAATCCACTGTGAGTCTGGAAAATCTGCTTTCTGTATACTCATTACTTCTTGTAAAGATACAGTCATATTTGGTGCAGTGAAGTTTATATTCATATTCAGTTCTTCTTAAGGCTACTAGCAAGGCTTGGAAATAATCCATTTTTTTTTTTTTTGTAAAGGAAATAGCCTTTCTGTTGCTCACTTTTAAAAGTAGAGTAAGGATGAAATGTAACTGATCCATGAAATGGAGAAACCTTCTAATTTCTTTACTCAGAACACCTGTCATGCACTAACAATTACCTGTTTTGTTTTTCAGAATGATGACAACTTCTTAAATATTATTTACGAAGCATATCTCTTCAGTGTGAGAAAGGCAGCAATGAAAAAGTCTGTGTGAAAGATGATTTTTAAATTCAGTTTCTTCCTGAACTCTAGGAAAAAGGTTTCCAAATTTTCAAGTACATTTGTGTTTAAAGAAATGAATGGTCTTAAGCGTTTTGCATACGTATAGATTTTGCTGGTTGGCAAGTACATGCTGTACGGAGACAGAAGTGAGCAAAAACAGATTGTGCCTTCAGGGAGCGGAGCATCAGAATACTGAAGACTTAATAACAAAATATCTTAATTTATTTTTCTTATATCGGCCCGTACTTGGAATTAGTTTCCCTGCATAAGGGCTCAGTTCTCAGAATTCGGCTTCTTTTTTCTCTTGGAGTGTGGTTGTTATTCATTGAGTTAGGTATTGGACATAGGTTTTCTCCGGAACGTCTGAACGTGCCCATCTGTGACCACATGGTGGCAATGTTGGACTATTTTTAGGAACCTGAAAATCCGAGTGGCATCTCGGAAGGGAAAGTCTTGGGAAGGCTGAGCTATCATCGCGATTAGCTGACTACAAAGCAATTTAGATGACATGTCATGACTTTCCCCCAAATTTTTTGTAGAAAAATCTTTTTCTATTTTAAGAAGAATATTTTTAGCTAGCTGGAGAAACAGAACTCTGCGGGTGTTTTGGGGAACTGGGGGGGAGGGTTTGTTTATGAATGTACTTGCTATCAGCATAGCTCTGGGATGACACTGGATTCATGTTTCTATTGTTCCAGATGAAATCTGCATATTGGATAAGCAATGTACAACTTTCTTAAAGGGAATGCTACCTGGCATAAAACTCATATTAAATTTTTTTAGTGTGTTCTGGAGCACAGGGATTTTGTTGATCCATTTCTAAAGAAAATAAAATGGCTATTCCCTCCTGTGTGCTGATTTCATTTTATTGTACCATGGATTATGTATTTATATTTGTATTTGTGTGTCTTTAAAATGATTTTACACTTGGCAGAAAACTCACAAGGTTTTAAATCACAGAATCATGGAATAGTTAGGGTTGGAAAGGACCTTATGATCATCTAGTTCCAACCCCCCTGCCAAGGGCAGGGACACCTCCCACTAAACCATGTCACCCAAGACTATGTCCAACCCAGCCTTGAA